>RJWM01006555.1:10557-83721 GCA_004363535.1 Dasyprocta punctata
AAAAAAAAAAAAAAAAAAAAAAAAAAAAAAAAAAAAAAAAAAAAAAAAAAAAAAAAAAAAAAAAAAAAAAAAAAAAAAAAAAAAAAAAAAAAAAAAAAAGAAAAAAGAAAAGAAAAAAAGAAAGTCATCTAACCCAAAAGAAAATTCATAGACTGAAAATCAAAGGATGGAAAACAATACTCCATGCAACAGGAATCCCCCCACCAAAAAAACTACAGGGATAGTTATTCTGTTAACAGACAATGTGAACTTCACACCAACAAAGGTCAAAAGAGTTAATGAAGGTCACTGCATACTGGTTAGGGGAAAATTTCAAGAGGAAAAGATAACAATCTTAAATATATATGCACCAAATTTGGGAGCACCCAGGTATATAAAGCAAATATTAATAGAAATAAAAAGTCAAATAAGCAATAACAGTTATAATGGGAAAACACCACCCCATTGACACAAAGAGACAGATCAACTAGACAAAAAATCAGCAAAGAAATAAGAGCACTGAATCAAACTTGTGAACAAATGGACTTATTAAACATGTACATAATGTTCCAACCAAAAACATCAGGATATACATTCTTCTCAGCTTTACATAGGACATTCTCTAAAATAGAGAATATACTAGCCTATAGAATTTGCTTAAGTAAATGCAAAAGAATTGAAATTATCCCATGCATATTATCTGATCACAGTGCCATGACACCGGCAATTAATGACAAAAGAAGCTGCAAAAACTAGATAAATACACGGAAATTGAATAATACACTCCTGAACAATAAAGGGGTCACAGAAGAAATTAAAGAAGAAATTAAACAATATATACAAACAAATGAAAATACAAATACAACTTACTGGAAACTGTGGGATGCAATGAAAGCAGGCTTCAGAGGGAAATTTATTGCTTGTGAGTTCCCGCATCAGGAAAACAGAACAAACACAAATAATCTGATGCTACACCTGAAGCATCTAGAAAAAGAAGAGCAAGTCAAGACCAAAGCCAAAAGAAGTGAGGAAATTACAAACATCACAGCAGAAATTAAAACAATAGATACTTATCAAAATATACAAAGAATTAACAAATCAAGGAGTTGGTCCTTTGAAAGAGTAAATAGAATTGATCAGCCCCTAGCTAATATTATTTTTATAAAGGAAATAAAAACTCAAATTCACGCAGTAAGGAATGAAAAGGGCAAAATCACTAGAGACCCTGTGGAAATACAGAAGATCATTAATTCCCACTTCAAAAATCTTTACTCTCATAGGTTCAATAACACAGAAGAAATGGAAAGATTCCTAGAAATATACGAATTACCAAAGCTGGATCAATAAGATATAAAACTACTGAATACACAATTTCAGTCAATGAAATTGAAAGTGTAATTAGAATTTTACCAACAAAGAAAAGCCCATGTCCTGATGGATTCACGGCTGAACTACACAAGAAATACAATGAAGACTTAATGCCAATACACCTCAAAATCTTCAATGAAATTCAAAGGGAAGAAATTCTCCCTAACTCATTCTTGGGAGCAAATATTACCCTAATTTCAAAACCAGAAAAAGACCCAACCAAAAAAGAGAACTACAGGCTAGTCTCCCTAATGAATATAGATGCAAAAATCCTCAATAAAATTCTTGCAAACAGAATGCAGGAAGCCATCATGAAGATTATACACCCCAACCAAGTGGGATAAATCTCAGGAGTGCAGGGATGGTTCAATATATGCAAAACAATAAACATAAAACACCATATTAATAGAGTCAAAGATAAGAATCACATGATGATTTCAGTAGATGCAGAAAAAGCTTGTGATAAAGTTCAACACTCATTCATGATAAGAACCCTATGGAAAATTGGAATAGATTATCTTTACCTCAATCTGATAAAAGCTCTCTATGTCAAACCAACAACCAATATCATATTAAGTGGTCAAAAACTGAAAGCTTTCCCTTTAAAATCAGGAAAAAGACAAGGATGTCCACAGTCATCACTCCTATTCAATAGAGTTTTGGAAACATTAGCCAGAGCAATTAGACAAGAGAGAAATAAAAGGTATAATGCTAGGAAAGGAAGAGGTTAAATTATCATTATTTGCAGATGACATAATTCTCTACATAGAAAACCCCCAAAACTCAATTGAAAGACTTCTAGATGTAATAACCAAATTCAGTAATGTAGCTGGATACAAAGTCAATACTGAAAGATCAATAGTATTCCTGTACACAAAAACAATCTCACTGAGAGAGAAATGAGAGCAACCACACTCTTCACAATAGCATCCAAAAAAAAAAAAAAAGAAGAAAAGAAAAAGAAATATTTAGGAATCAATAAAAAAAGAAGCAAAAAGATTTATTCAGTGAAAATTACAGTTCTCTGAAAAAAGAAATTGAAGAGGAGCTCAGAAAATGGAAAAACATTTCTTTCTCATAGATAGGAAGAACAAACATTGTGGAAATGTCATTCTCCCAAAACTGTTATGCAGATTTAATGCAATTACAATCAAAATTCCATTAGCTTACCTCACAGATCTAGAGAAATCTTTCCTAGAATTCACCTGGAGCCAGAGGATACCTAGAATAGCAAAAGCAATTCTGGGCAAAAAGGCAAAGCAGGAGGCCCCACAATTCCTGACTTGAAGTTATACTACAAAGCTACTGTGATAAAATCAACATGATACTGGAATAAAAACAGACCTGAAGATCAATGAAATAGATTAGAAGACACCACCACAACTATGAGCAGACTTAACCACCCTATCTTTGACAAAGGGGCCAAACATGTTCTCTGGAAGAAAGATAGCCTCTTTAATAAGTGGTGCTTGTAAAAATGACTTTCCATTTGCTGAAAACTTAAACTAGACCCATGCCTATCACTGTGCACTAAACTAAAGTCAAAGTGGATCAAAGATCTAAATATTAAAACAGAAACACTAAATCTCCTAGAAGTCAAAGTAGGTCGAAATCTTGAAGACATAGCAGTAGGCAGAGAATTCATGAACAAAAATCATACTGCACGAGAAACACTTTCCAGAATCAAAGAGTGAGATCTCATCTTACTAAATAATTTTTGAATATCAAAAGAAATCTCCAACAGAGTGAGTGGAAAACCCACAAATTGGGAAAAATCTTAGTCAACTGTCCCTCATAACATATAAAGAATTTTTAAAAAATCACGCCTTTGGAATTAAAAGACCCAATCCAAAAATGGGCATCTGAGAAGAATACACACTTCTCAGCTGAAGAAATACAAATGGGAAAATATATAGATGAAGTGGGAAATATATAGATGAAAAAATTTTCAGCATCACTGGTCATTAGAGAAATGCAATTTAAAGCAACACTGAGATTCTATCTCACTCCACAAAGAATGACCAGGATCAAGAAAAACATCTGTAACAAATGCTGGAGAAGCTGTGGGGAAAAAGAAACTATTTTTCACTGTTGCTGGGAGGGTAGACTGGTGCAACCACTGTGGAAATAATAGTGGAGGTTCCTCAAAAACTGGGATTGGAGGTCCCATTTGACCCAGTTATCCTGCTTCTAAGCATATTCCCAGAAGAATTGTAAGCATCATACCAGAGTGATATATGTGCACCCATGTTTATAGCAGCACAATTTGTAATAGCTAAATCTTGGAAACAACCCAAATGCCCATTAACTAAGGAATGGATAAAAAAGATGTGGCATTGTTATACAATGGAGTACTACTCAGCTATAAAGGAGGATCACATTGAGATTTTTATAGGTAAATGGATGTGACTTGAGACCACACTCACAAGTGAAATAAATCAAACTCACATGTCTATGTACAATATTGTCTCCCTAGTGTAAGAAACTGAAAGAGTAAATAAGATAAAAAATCTTCAGTAAATATTGTGAAAGGGTAAGAAACTGCTCAAAGGGGAAAAATAACCCAGAAAGAGAAAACTAGAAAAGAAGGAAGGGAAAAGAAAAAAGACATAAATTTGTATATATGCACTTAAGATAGCTAAGATGATTGTACTACTAACTCTATTAGTTCTTGGAGCAAAACAGTTAACATTCATAGGGTTAGATCAATTTTGCATGTCCACATCTGGTAATCTGAGCAACTCTTTTGAAGATAACTATGCAAAATAACCTCTTTTTTATGTTTCTACCACCTTGTTTTGAAAGCCTATATTGTTATTTTTGGATTTTCTGTTATTGTTATTTATTTCCTGTTTTTCTTGTATTTGTATTGGATTGGTTTATTTCTTCCTATAATACAGAAAGGATATATGTACATGTATATGATTATACATGCTTAGAATTTCACCTAAATAATTTAGAAAAATTGATGTTATTATATATGATGATATGAACAACTATTTTGAAGAAAATGAGACATTATGGTAACCATTGCTGATTTCCTATCATCTTGTTTTGAAGCCTTATAATGGTTTTACTCTTTGTTTTGATTGGTTTTAGTCCATTTTCTATTATTTGACTTTAATACATGTGAGCGTATGGGCTGCTATTTTGAAGAGAAGAAAACACATTATGTTAGTCAGTGTTGATTTTCTATTGTCTGGTTTTGAAGACCTGTAATGCTTTCATTCTTTTGTTTTGATTGGGTTTATACTATTTTGTTTTGTTTGAATTTATTGCATGTGAAGGCATGGACAACTATTTTGAAGAAAACAAGAGACATTACGGTAGCCACTATTGATTTATTGTCTTGTTTTGAGGTCTTGTGTTGCTTGCATTGTTCTGTTCTTATCTGCTTTGTTTTGTTTTATTCCATTTAAAAGAAAAGAAAAACATAAGCTTGAGACTTTTATAGGTAAATAGATGCAAATTGAGACTACTCATAAGTGAAATAAATTATACTTCCATTTCTAAACATTGTATTGTGTACCTTTTGTGAGAAATTGAAAGAGTAAATACAATCCAAAATGCACAATAGATATTTTGAATTGAATGAAATTGTTAAAAAAATAAAAAGGAACTAGAATGGGTGAATGGATAAAGGACAGCAGGGAAAAGAGAAAAATGCAAGTCAGTTATAATATTGGTGTCTCTTAGATCATTAAAAAGGAAAGGTTTTGTTAATATCTATTGGAGAAATATTCATGCCCATATCTTGTACCCTGAGCAACTACTTTAAAGATAACCACAAGTATTGCATTAGCTATTGTTATCCTCATATTTTTTATGAAATTTTGTTTTACCTTTTTTCCATTAAAAAGTATTTAGAAAAAGATTTTCTGTTTCCCAGTCCAATAGTCTATCAAGTAAGTGAGAAGTGAGAGATAGTTTTGGCAATAAAATCCCAGACTCAATTTGTGGATGCCAAAATGAATGCACTCAGACACGGAACAAGAAATCTTACCAAGGTAGGTTTAGTTTCCCTTCTGCAGAAGAAAATAAGCATGAAATAGTAGGCACATATGTTTAACAAGGGGGGGTCAATACTTTTATCCTAACACTGGAGAGGTTAGCTTGCCTCTTCCCCCTTGGCTGGGTAGAAGATTCACAATCTGTTCTGACTGGCTAACTCAAATGGTAAGGGAGGAATCAGAAAAGTTATTCAGGATAAAGGGGTGTGGAGCAAGTGGGGAATGTGTGGAAAAGAAAGTCCTTGGCTCCTGATAAGCTATCCTTTGTTTATAGTTGTGTTTCCAAAGTTTGATTTGAGCACAAAATTTTCTCACTCGTGTGTCCAAGAAGGGCCGTTCAGAGTGAGACAGAGCCTAACATAGAGTCAATTCCATTTGATAGAAAAGACAGTGTTTGTTTTTTCCCACAATAGTATTTCAGGTGTAAAAAAATGTCAAAAAATCCTAAAGCCTAAAATTCCATATACCTGAAAGAACTATTCAAACTCCAGCCCACTCCTATTCCCAAAACTTACACACCTTCAAACCTGGTATGGTATCTCACTTTTTCCTTAAGCATATGTTCATTAAGCAGGTAAAATACGTAACACTGAATTCAATTTACAAGTTAAACATCAACTCATTTTTATTTAGTTAGAAACGGGTCACGTGTTGAAGAATGGCTTCTCTGATGTAACCTGACATCTCAAAAGCTTTGAGATTGAGAGGCCCTCCTTCTGTTCCCTTTAATCCCATAACCACAAGGTATACAGACTCAATCTGAACCACAGTCACTGCCTGGCTGCCTCGACTCTGGCCTTTGGTGCGCAGATCCATGGTGTTGTTGCCTTCAGTGTACAGATTGTCTCGGATCACCAAGCATTTGGTTCCTGCAAGGTTGATTCCCTGAAGAAATAACTTCTCTCTCTCCTCTCTTCTCAGCAAGATCTTAATTTCCTCCTGGGTCAACTGGAACAAGTTACCATCAGGATAAGAAGCTAATAACCAGGGTGGGGAATTGGTGATAATTGCTGCATCACAACACATATCAGTGGGTAGAAAGAGGCTGATCCACTGTTGCCAGACCTCCTCGCTGATATCCCTTATGTACTGCATATTTCACATAAACTTTCTCTATAAGATGAATTAGGTGCTTTCTATCAAGTTGGTCTTCAAAGAAAGTTTTCTGGCAGTTGGCTCAGGAAATTTGATCAGCTGATACTGTAATAAGCTAAAAATCCAGTCTGTTTTTTATGGTAGTAAGGTAGAGGAGGTTTGAGTGACCTGCATGAACTTATATCTCAGCTCCCCTCTGCTGTGGTTTATCAAACTACTTGTGAAGCAGGAGTGAGGTCACAATGGCTCTATGACCTTTTAAAATTGTCATCATCACCTACATCACTAGTGACATCTGATAGTAGATTTCTAGGTGTGTATTTATAGCTAGAAATGTAATGGTGCAAATGATACCTACTTGCCTCTCTGAATACCATGGGAAGGACACCACTACCCAATAGGAAAGACCTAGAAGTAGAATAGAAGAAGGCAATATCTGTAATTGTGTTGGAAGCTAAGATGTGAAAAAGTGACAGGTAGACATTTACTTCCACAAGTATGATCATATATTGGCTACTGTTGCTTAGGTTTCCACTCTTGATACACAGTTAAAAGACCCACAGATTCACAACTTTATAGTTTCTATTGGGGCAACCACAACAACCTCTGAACGGCTTTCCTTGTCTCCATACTCTTTCTTTCTAGTTTAAAATCCGGCATACACTAATTTTGAATTTAGAATCACTCATTCTCATTAGTTATTCAGCAAACATCAAGCACCCAGCATCTGCCAAGAATTTTCCTATCCATTGGGGTACAACAGTAAACAAAACAGAGACAAACCACTGTACACATGAAGCCAACATTGTAATGGAGACAAATGATAAATGAGACATGATCTTTTCAAATGAAAATGTTTTAGGAGTTGAACATTTTATCACTTATTCCCAGGCTTTCCTAATCATAGGAATTTTCAACTTGATGATGAATCATATGATTTAACTGAGATTAGTAGCAGAGAACAGATTTACTGTACTTTTATTGAAAAAAAATAACAGCAATTAGGTCAGGATTTCTGCTTCATATTCCTCTCATGATGTTTATAGCAGCACAATTTGTAATAGCTAATGTTTGGAAAAAGCACAAATGTGGAATGGATAAAAAGATGTAGTATTTTTAAACAATGGAGTACTACTCAGCTATAAAGGATCACATTGAGGCTTTTATAGGTAAATGGATGCAACTTGAGACCATACTCATAAGTGAAATAAATCAAACTCACATATCTATATATGATGTTGTCTCCCTAGTGTAAGAAACTGAAGGAGTAAATAAGATACAAAATCTTCAATAAATGTGAAAGTGTAAGGAACTGCTCATAGTGTAAAAGTAACTCAGACAGGGAAAAGGAGAAAAGAAGGAAGGTAAAATAAAAAAGATATAAGATATAAATTTGTATATATGCACTTAAGAGAGCTAAGATGATTGTACCACTAATTGTATTAGTTCTTGGAGCAAAACAGTTAACATTCATAGGATTAGATCAATTTTGCATGTCCACATCTGGTAATCTGAGCAAGTCTTTTGAAGATAACTATGCAAAATAACAACCTTTGTTAAATTCCTACCACCTTGTTTTGAAAGCCTATATTGTTACTGTCTTAGATTTTTGTTATTGCTATATATTTGTCTCTTTTATTATTTTTCTTGCAATCTTTTTTTGTTTTGTTTAGTTTTTCTCTCTAATACAGAAAAGATAGATGTATATGTATAGGCTTATATATGCCTAGAACTTCTCCAAAATTGCTTACAAGAATTGATTTTGGTGTGTGTGATTGTAAAAACAGTTATTTTTAAGAAAACAAGACATTGTGGTGGCCATTGCTGATTTTCTATCATCTTGTTTTGAAGTCCTATAATGCTTTTATTCTTTTGCTTTGGTTTGTTTTATTCTGTTGTGTTATATTTGTTTTTACTATATGTGATAGTATGGATGACTGTTTTGAAGAAAATGATACATTATAGTAGCCATTGTTCATTTCATGTTATCTAGTTTTTTAAATCATGTAATGCTTTCATTCTTTTGTTTTGATTGGTTTTAGTCTATTATTTGATTTGTTATTTATTATTTGATTTCAATATGTGTAGGTATGGATGGCTATTTTGAAGAAAACAAAAGACATTATGGTAGCCATTGTTGATTTCCTATTGTCTGGTTTTGAAGTTCCATAATGCTTTCATTATTTTGTTTTGATTGGTCTTATGCTATTTTGTTTTGCTTGAATTTGTGAAGGTATCAACAACTGTTTCGAGGAAAACAGGAGACATTATGTCGGCTAGTGTTAATTTCCTGTTCTCTTGTTTTGAAGTCGTGTGTTCCTTGCATTGTTCTGCTCTGATCTGCTTTGCTTTGTTTTGCTTTATTCTCTTTAAAATAAAATAAAAAATAAGTATAGTGAAAAAATAAAATAAAATAAGTGTAGTAGACTGTTGACTTATGTACTCAATTCATTCACGAGACTGATTGTAACTCAAGTTAGTTGTAAATCAAGACTATTTTTCCTGTAAGAAATAAAGTAAATACCTGTAACTCATTTTCAGTCTCCCAAAGCACCCCTCAGCTAACCTTTTCATAACAAAAAAGGGTTGCATGATGTACAGAATTTACCAGAAATACCAATAATTTTCCTAGTGTATTCACTCAAAAATTATAAAATGTGCCTAGTTTACCAGAAACAATTGCATACTGTACTCACCATTTAAATTGATATCTTTGGCTTGCAGGGAAGATGAAATGGAATGTGGTTATTGTTTGTAAAGTCCCCTTCCATAAGAGCATCAGAAATCTGGATTTCTGGTGTCTTTCCTCCCTCTGCAAGAGTCTATAGCCCAGTAGGAGATGCTTCTGGCTCACTGCATCTCAATCTTTTTAGAACTAAACACTGGTCTAAGATTGTCTGTTTTTACCTTTTCTTTAACACTGTCATTTTCTACTGTGATTGCTTTCTTCACTTCTCTTCATTCTGTAACCTGTTTTCCAGCTTTTTTGTGCCACTTTGATGGCAGTAATCATAGCAATTGTATAAAGCTTTGATGAAAATCATGTCCACAAACATGGACATCTTGGCTCAGACTGACACTTACTTACATATGCTTACATACACTTTTCTGGCATTGTGAGTCTTTGCTTACAATTGCACAAGTGGCCAGCATTTGAGTTGTAACTCAAGGCTTTGGTTGTAAGTTAAACCGAACATTCCAGTCATAACCCAAATTGTTCATATGTGAGGCTGGTCGAACTTGATCTTCCACTATATGTGGCTTCACAAACTCCTGTCTCAGAAACTGAATTTTCATTGTAGGTCAGTATTACAGGAAGATATAGGATGCACTCAAGAGAAAAGTGTAGGTGTTCAAAGAATTGAGGCATGATACAGTAGGAGTAGAGGGTGGAGAACCACTGTGTTGAAGACTGCTGACTGCAGTCCCTTGCTATAACCTTTTTCCTTTGTCTTACTAAACCTTGGCATAATAATTATAGAAGTACAGGCAGTACTACCTGTAAGAGATAAATTTCTTTTTAATCGGCCTAGAGAATGCAACTGGAGTTCAGCTGATGTACTGATATGTCCCATGGAGGTAAAGTGGTAATGCATGGGCCAGCATTGCCCCCCTCCTCCATTAACTGTCACCCCTGAGGACAGATAAGCAACTGATGAGGGGACAGGGCTGAGGTATAGGATCATGTCAGTAATGAGGCATTCAGACTTAGTGGTCCTTAAGGTTCTTGAAGTGAGGACCGTGAGAGGATGAGAAAAGAAAGGAGAGACAAAACTGAGGTCAGGTGGAGCATTTATCCTCCTGATGAGTGGAAAGATACTGCTCAATCAATGTAGTATGTTTAGTTATATACTTGGAAGGATAATGTCAATTTCAGCCCTGCTGTCTGGCAGCTCATTACTTGAATTGTCTAGGGGCTTGGTGTTTTTCTGGGTTGTAGCAACTTCTTCATGTGGCGTACCCTGGGTGCTCTTTGTTTCTGGGACCGTCATACCCTGGCCATGCTTCAGCCCTGCACGTCTCATCAATTTCCAGCTTCAATGCTCCCAACATATCCATCTCTTTTGTTTTGGTGTTGCAAGGGATGGTCAGTTGAAGTGGGAGGAGCTGTGTTGGAGAGGTCTGTAGATGATGTTTTTATTTTAAGTGTGGTCCAAGGATTTTAAGTCCCTGCATTCTGCAATTGAAACCTTGTACAATCCATTAATCCATAAGAGTAGTCAGCTACTAATGTATCTGGGAATTGTCAGAAGGTATTAGCAATTTGAGTTTCTTTTATAACATATTACTTTAGCATTGTATTATATACCTCTAGTAGTTGTACATTTCTGCAGGATGTTCAAGAGCAAGTTAAGGTGAAGCTTATATTAAATTTGATTTGACTGTTGCTGTGTCAAGGTCAGTTAAGTGTCCTCAGGAATTACCTTGGAACCATGTATAACACCTCTTAGCTTTATTGTCAGTGTCAGCCATCTGGATGAGTCATGGTTATTGCTTGACCAAGTTGCTTTCCATGGAAGCTTGAGAGATTTTTTTCTCCTGGTGACTCTCCTTAGGCACACCACATCAATGATTATTTTCTTTGTGGCATCACAATCTTCTTGATCAGAAGAGAAGGGACTGAGTACAGGATGACACAGCAAAAGTTCTCTTATGTCCTAGGTCCTCATTGACCTTGGAGGGTGAGGGTCAAAATATAAGCTATCCTCTTAGCCCATGTATCTCTCTAATTTTGGGTCTCTAAATGTCAGTTGTTGAACATCCAGAAGGAAATGTTGATAATAGCACAGTGTGGTAGAGGCAGTAGGCTTAACATTATTATCTTATCTAAATATCAAGCATCTTAGAGCATTAAATGAAACTATTTCCTATTAACCAGGGATATTTTAACATTTGAATACCTGTAGAGTATTAACAGTTACATATTTTACATAGAAAATTGCAAATCAAAACCATATAAAAAAAATAAAAAACTAACCATATCTAATATAACATGATAATCATGATGACATTTTTTTACAAACTTGACTTTGCATTTTTCATATAAGATACCCCCTTTTTGGTCAATCACCCCTATCTAGTACATAAAAGATTTTACCTGACTTGTTGACATTTAGTGGGATGTACATCTCATAAGTTTTTGTTAAAGGCAGAGGTCTGAATCTGAAAAAAAATTTTGTCACCATAAACAATCTGTTTTACATTTTTGAAGAAATGTACATCTGGAAGCATGAATGTATGAATATACCATGAGGTTAACAACAGTCATTTGTCATAACCATATGAAAATCTTTGTGTGGGCATTTTTAAATCAAAAACCTTATTGTATTATTTCTTTTGACAATGATCAATGTGAATATATTACAATAATGCTTTTTATAACTTTAGTTGGGGTATCTCCCATAAGACTACGGAGATCACTGAGGCTTCCAATCAGTGAACAAGAACTGCTTAAAAATGTTACCAGGCAGCTGCTTTCTCATTCATCAATTGGAGTGCTGTCCAATAATCTCAACCCTAAGGGATTTGTTTACTCATCTTAGTAATTTTTGATGACTTATGAAAATCTCAATTATAACATTTGACCCATTAATCTTTTAAACAATGAGAGACTCTCAAGTCCATAATAAACAATAATATATATTACATTTACATAACTAATCTTTGCATCATTTAGACCAGCTGGCAACCAAAGTTGCATTTGGACCAAGTGGCAACCCACGTGGAAGCATGCTTTCTAAATCTATAACTGAAACAAACTTTTTATTAAATGATCAAAAATGCAAAAAGGAAAAGAAAAATAGAAAAATTATTGGGCTCAAAATAAAAAGAACAGCTGTTCACAGAATGGACAAATGAACATACATGGACAGATGATCTGCACAGATTCAAACAGACATAGAAACAAGCGCACAGCTTGTTGGTGCCCATGAGAGCTCTCTAAGTTCTCAGAGGGCTATTTGTTATACCCCTTTGCTGAACTAGCTTGCTTCTTATACCCCGTGTTCTTGGGGTTTGAACATCTGTTCACCTCCAGCACCCCATGCCCTCAGACATTTCTCAGGTGCTCCGTGCCACTTAGGCACTCCTGTATCGGCACTTGTGCTTTAGGCTCCACAAGTGTGAACAAACATTAGCTCATTTGACTCCCAACAAATGCTTAAGAACAGACTGGACCAACAGGCAACAGATAGACAGACTGACAAACATCTTACAAATCAGAATGCACTGAAATATATTTTTAGTCAATTTGAATTACAATATTTTTTTACAAATTTAGAATTTATAATAATAAACTGACTAGTCAGATTTGTTATAGGTCAGCAGAGACCTCACATAAAAGGATTTAGTAAAGACAAAATCTTATCTATAATTACCATATATTTTTATATTTTATCTTAGGAATACTAGTAACTTTTTGTGTTCCCTTTTATTAAACTTTCAGTTTGGTTGTCTCTATATACTCTTATCATCTATTTAGACCTTTGGTTCTTGTTTTTGGTTATGATCTCTTGGGTATCCTTCAACTGCTCCAGGTCTGGTCTAACTTGATCCTTGTCTATCAGTTGTAGCATGGTTTCTGAGGCATCACTGTTATAGAACTGAGCATCTGCTTCTTGAGAGGTGGAATCAACTCCTTTTCTGGATTTGGGTCCATGATACAGCTGGACAGCACACATTGGCACCCAGATAGGCCATTTAGCTTTTCCTGGAAAAAACGTAAGCATACCCTCAGCCCCATATTATCAGTGAACTAGGTGCTTCTATTGTCCAGTATGAAGATCTTTCCAACGGACTCATTTTAGCCTTTATTTGAGTGCATTATCTTTCTGCTGTGGTAGTTACATCTTTATTAGAATTTAAAAATTTTTAAATAGTATATACTTCCAAGTGAAATCTATTATGAGGTGAACTCTCCCTTTTGTTTTTTATATTTAAATTGTGAGCACATTTAACTATTTTTAGGCCTGAAGATATAAGGAATGTTTGTGGTAAGGTACAGAGAAAAAAACCTGCATTTTGTATTTAGGCATCTTGGGCTCTCTCTTGCTGTAGCCACATGCAGGTTGTGCTCCTGCTCTGGCCTGGGGGGCCCCTCTATTGTTGGGGATCTGAGGTCTGATGCAGTGTAAATTTTTGATTGATAAAGTGCATGTGCAGGTGATGAGAAAAACTGGGGTGGCTCGGGTGGGACAGAGCTGTTCTTTCCAGAGCTATGTCCCACCTTCCCGGCCCTGGACCCAGTGCTGCAGTGCTGCTAGTGGGCAGGCCATTGAAAGGCTTGGCAGGCTTGTGGAGAGTTCACTCTTCAGCACACAGGAGGCAGGGCTGCAAACACCAACTCCATGGCACAGGTTCTGCCTCACCAAGCAAGGTCAGGCCAGACCAGGGAAAGTTCTCTATGCCTTACACCATTTATATGTATTTTTAAAGGCAAAATTCTGAAATGGTTTTAGACCATGATGGCTAGAAATCAAATCTTGGGATGTCTTTCTAACTCATTGAAGGAAGTCTCCTCCACACCCTGGTGGCCACTATTCTAAGTTGATAATAAATTTGTAACTCAAAAGCAAGTCAATTGCATGTGGCAGCAAAGGCACTCTTTATATCCCTCCAGGTTAAACTTATTTGGCACTTTCACTAGGGTGAGAATATTGCCCACACCCTGCAGATCTGTAGTTGTCACATCCAGAGGCCATACCATAGACCGATGGTGTTAGGTAATAACTGAAACATTTGTTCCTGTGTCTATAAGCCCTTTAAATGCTTTTTCTTTAATTATGAATTTTATCTCAGGGCAGTCCTGCTCAATCTGTTGCAATGAGTAAGTATCAGAAGATCCAAAACCATTAGATACCATTTGCTAATTTACAGATTTTCCAATTCTTATCAAAGGAAGAATAACTAATTAAGCAATACAAGAATCTGCTGAGATTTGAAACATGTTTTCAGTAGATTGAACCATAACCTTGATTTCCCCTTGCAGCTGAAGCAAGCAACATTGTTTCTTCATCTCCCTTGTCTGGGCCAAGCTCTAGGCTCAGAGGAGCTCTTTCATTGTCTCCCCTTCCTGCAGGTCTGTGAGAAGTAGTGAGAGGAGAAGAAAGCAGCAGTTTCTCCCTGTTAAATAACGCTTTTAAAGTCTGTAGAGGTTCTGATAAATTTGTGCTCATTTGTTTCTCCCTAGCCTTGTTCTAAGCTGTTTTCTCATTTCCTCCCAAGTATATAAATTTACAATTCCTTCTTCTGGAGGCCAACAAAGTCAAGAAATTCAACAAGTTGTATAGTGACAGTGTATTGAAAACTAAAATTGACTTAAGAAACAAAACATCCCTAAATAAACATAGTTACATTAATTGCAAATTTGAAAAAAGTATCCCTGAAGTAAGCAATTTTGAAAAACAGTGGAGTTTGAGAATTTACACTACCAGATATCAAGACTTACTACAAAACCTTAGTGAGACAGTGATATGCTGGTCAGCCTATTATCAGTTCATGAAAGCCAAATGTTGAATTTTTAGAAGTTTTTAAAGTTTAGATGTTCTAGTATTGGTTATTTGAAATTGTCTTTTGTGAGAGTATTTTGTAAACAAAAATCAGCAAACCGCAAATTAGGACCATGTTACCCCCCTAACCACTAGGAGCCTGATGTGCCAAGTGGGGCTGTGCCATCTCAGGGAATCTGTCTGAGCCACAACACATCTACTCTTTGGCAGGGCTATTGCAGACCCTGCTGGAAGTTATTCTTCTGGAACATGAAAGCCTTCCACATCAGTTTTGAATTTACATCAAGTGGCCCAATGATACTGTCATCTACACTTTGGGCAGATAGTAGAAGGTTTTGTTGAAGGAACAGATGGTGGCTGTGTTACCCCTACAGGTGCAGCAGCACAGCTATTAGCAAAATGCCCCTCACCCCCCCACAACAAAAACAAGTAGCTTTGTTTTTTCTCTTTCCTTTAGGCTGTGAACCGATTATGTGAGTGATTATAATTTGTCTTAGACTATTGGGGATTCGAAGTTAGTAACAGAGTAGATATGCTGAAAACTCTCATGTACTCCCTCGCCCATCTGGCTTCTTTTAGCGTCAAGTTGCAAGGGAGACATAGAAGTTGGCTCTACTCCTTTAGAGGCAGAAGTTTTAGTCTGTGATCCAGCAAAGTTTCTCTGAGCTGAAAAGGTGGAGATAGCTGTTTGGGGCTCAATTAAATATATCAGGTGTTGTAAAATAGAATTCACAGCATAGCTTTCCTCTAGTGGGGAAGAGTTATCTCCTATCTCTCCTTCCTTACCTAATTGAGCAAGATTACAAAGTTTATAATATTTTATTGGCGCTTCTGTTACTCTGCCATCTCTTCCCTGCTTGGGACTTGATTTTAAAATATTGCTCCAAACCAATTTCCTTGTGCCTATCCCAACAAGCCCACAATCATCAAGGCATTTCCCAGTCAAAATCCACACAAGGAAAGTAAATACTGAAATCAAGCATACAACAAAAACCTTCATATACATTTTTGATTCTTTAAAAGTTGTTTGTTCCATAATTATATCACTAATGAAATCAGTACAACTTTTTTTTCTGGGGGACGGGCTTCTCATAGGCCTTGAGAATGGGAGAGAGAATGGTCCTAGAGAATAAGGGAGTTTCAATGCCCCACTCTTTACACCTGATGAAGCCAATATCAACACACTCTAGTGGTGACTGTTGACCTATACCAATGCACTTCTCCCCCCTAGCTGCACGCACATGAGTAGTGTCCCCTCACCATCAATCTCTTACCCCATCCATGTTCTGGCGACATATGCCACTACCCATGTGCTCCTTGAGGTTCCTGGGGGTGAAGGACCACGAGAGGATGAGAAAATAAAGAAGAGACAAAGCTGGGGTCACGTGGAGCACTTATCCTCCTGATGGGAGGAAAGATACTGCTCCATCAATGTAGTATGTTTATTTATATACTTGGAAGGATAATGTCAATTTCAGCCCCGCTGCCTGGCAACCCATTGCTTGCATTGTCTAGGGGCTTGGTGTTTTTCTGCAAGGCTGTAGCAACTTCTTTCCGTGGCTTGCCATGGGGGCTCTTTGTTTTTGGGGTGGTCATACCCTGACCATGCTTCAGCCTTGCACGTGTGGTCAATTTCCAGCTTCAACGGCTCCCAGCAACTCAGAACAGTCTTTTTCTCAGCAGTAAAAAAATTATGCATAGCAACTGTTAGAGTTTTCTGGCACAATAGAGAAGCAGAAGGACAGAGAAAGTGGCCATTTATTGAGGATGCAGAGAGGAGCCCATCACCTTCAGGGGTTTGGCTTTCTCCTCCTGATGGGATACAGAGAAGCAGAGGCTTATATGACCTTGATCAGAAGTGGTGCATGGGGCGGGCATTGGTGACGTGCGAGGAACTGATTGGAATTTTCTTCTTGCCCAAATGGGAAAGTAACAATTTGGGCTGAAGGGGAAGAAGGAGGGAGTAGTCATGGAGGCAAGCATTCCCGCATTGCCCTTCCACCGTGTTAGACCATCGCCATAATTGCACAGTAATTTATACTCGGGCAAGAAACTTTCAGCAACATACTAAGTTACCCATTAAGTTGATATGGAAAATAGATAGTTTTGCTCCTGATACATGAAAGTCTTGTTTCTGTCTTGCTGGTTTGTCTCTAGAAGTGACTGCTTTCATGCACCCAACCATGACCCTCTACCCATATTATGCTCACACCTCTATTCCTTGTATGTTCAATAAAAGTTGAGAGATGCTATGGAAAAACGTCCTTTGTTCCTTGGAGTAATTGTCATCTCAGATGACCTTTGACAACTGCAGTTTTCTCTTGGATTTATTTTCAGCTATACACCAAATCACTGGAAAGGAGGCTGAACCTTTCCTGAGGGTCCCCAATAGTAGGGTTAGAGTTTTCTGGCACAATAGAGAAACAGAAGGACAGAGAAAGTGGCCATTTATTGAGGATGCAGAGAGGAGCCCAAGAAGAGGGCACACATTTGTGTCCCCAATAGTAGGGCACACATTTAAAGGCTGCTTCATCTTGAGTGTGTGTTTTCACTGTCTACCAGGTTACAGTTTAATCCATCCACATGGTTTTGAAGTGGAGATTATGCCTTAAGACATGTTCTCTTCAATGCAGCTGCTTTCTGGGCTAGAGAAAAAGGCAATTTGCAGGGTAAAAAGAATCTAATGCACAGGAATGTTCAGGCTATTATAATAGATCTTTAGGAATGTAACACTGTTCTCTGTAAGGGTGGAGGGAGAGGTCACATACTAGGGTGACTTCCAGAAGTATGAAAAGAGCTTATCTCAAAGCTACATTTTTCTTAACAGTAGAATTACAAATTTTTTATTTCCTCATCTTTTTACCTAGTTTTAGTCCTTCTATCCTACCCCCGCACATCATTCCCTTATTCTTAAGGGGTTATGGAACACTGTGTTTTATCTTTCATCAGGAACCTCTGCAGTGAGCCTCTGATCTCCTATCAGGTGTTACTGTGCATGGCAGAAAAAAAGAGAGAAAAAAAGAAGGAAAGAAAGAAAGAAAGAAAGAAAGAAAGAAAGAAAGAAAATGATAGTACAGCAGGGATCGTGGATGACCAGTTGTTCATAAGGAACAAAAGCCCATGTGGCAGCCAGAACCTTGGCATTTAATGATTGAGGAGGGTGTTTGAGGAGGAGATTATCAGATGACTCAAGAGAATGGAGGTGGTCTTATACTAAGAAAGATCTTGCCATGGAGTGTACTTAGTCTTAGTGGTTTTAGTGTTAGTCTTATTGGATGGGAGAGCATGACCCACCCCTAAAGAGACAGTGGGAAATCTCAAAAGAGTGATACCAATAATTCCAAGTCTTTGTTTATACCTTAGGGAAGTAGGCAAAATTATCCATTGTGAATTTTTTACCCCCAAAAAACTTTAGCAACTACTTCAGACTGAGGAAGGGTGTTCATCCTGCCTAGCCAGGACCAAAAACCTTGTCCTTACTAATCTAAAAGACATACAGGAATATTGGGTTCTATCTTTTGAAAAGCATCACCTTTTGATAGTCTGAAAAATAAGACGAAGATATTAGCCCTAAACAACAATGAACCATGTGACAGATAAGAATTTCAATGCCCAGTGTCATAGCCAGAAAAATGAGAACTTTTTCCATCAGGTTGCTCTGGGGAACCAGGATGCCAGCCAGTCATTAAAGATTATGGAAGAGGTGGCGCTCCAGTGGCTCTGAACTCTCAAACAGATGCAAGGTCTGGGTGGCGCCACACTCCAGGGTGCACTCTGCCTAGCTACCAAGGTCCTGGAGGTCATGGCCAGCACCCAGCAAGGCAGAAGCTCCTGCAGCACAGTCTGGGAGTGCACCCTCACTGTCTGCACAGAGGATGAAGCTCTCCACAGTCCCGCATCTCAGTGCAACCCACCAAGGAAACAGCCAGCCAACCTCACAGAATACAGAGGTACTGAACCCAGAACAACCCAGAGCCCCAGAGCTGCTCATCAGGGACTGACCAGCGTAGTTGCAGGGCCTTAGAGAACTTGAGCTCTGCCCATCAGAGCACAAGGCACAAGCTCCATTGTTCAGGGGTGCGGACTGCACAGCAGGTCCTAGAGGTTGTGCACACACCCAACCAGGAGCAAGGCCTGGGCACTATACACCTGGGACTCACTTGGCCTTGCCTGGAGTGGCACTCCAGAGGATCTGAACTTGCAACCAGATGCAAGGTTCGGATGGTGCCACATTCTGGGGTGCACTCCATCTAGCCACCTGGGCCCTGGAGGTCTTGGCCTCCACCCAGCAAGGCGAAGGCTCCAGCAGCACACTCCGGGAGTGCATCCTCACTAGCTGAGCAGAGGATCAGCTCTACCCAGTCCCGCATCTCAGCACAACCTACCAGGGGAATGCCTGGCCAGACTCACAGAACACATAGCACAGCACCCCAGAACAAGCCACTAAGTACATCAGGGGAACACACAGCCAGCCTCACAAACCACAGCACACAAGGGTGCAGTGCCATAATCTGGGAGTGTGACTCAGCTAGCCACGGGGATATTGGAGGATTGAAGCTCTACCCAACACAGTGTTCCAGTACAATTCACTGAGAGGCTGCCTGCCAAGCCACACAGGTACCAGAAGAAAATGACAAAATGAAAAACCAAGAGGCAGACTCAATTCCCCAGCCCACTGAGAACAAACCCAAGAGACACGGAAGTGGAAGGCACTGGGAGTCACACAACCGAACCTTCTGAAATGATAGCAAATGCAGTAAAGAAACAACTCCATGAAGCTATAGAGAAACTCAAATCAGAAATAATCTGTAACCTAAAATATGAAATGACAATCATTATGAAAGAAATGTGTCTATCTAAAGAGGATCAAGCATAACAAATAGAAGAACTTAAGAAAATGATAGAAACTTTGAATGAACAATATAAGACAAAAACAGAATGCATGAAAAAGATTCAAAGGGAAATGCAGGAAATGAAAAATTCCATGGAAAGTTTGAAAAACCACTTCAATGAAGCTAAAGATAGAATCTCAGACCTTGAAGACACCATGGGAGCTTTTGATCATGAAAGAAAAGATCCCTTAAAAATAATAAGGAACCAAGAAACAACAATTCAACAGCTGCAAGATGATGCCAAGAGAAATAACATAAGATTAAGAGGCATCAATGAAAAAGAAGGGGTTAATACTAATGACCTGCAAAGACTATCCACAGAAATAATAGAAGAAAACTTTCCAAACATGGGAAGAGAATCTGATACTCAGATAAGTGAGGCATACAGAACCCCAATTAACCAAAACCAAAATAAACCTTTACCCAAGCATATAATAATTAGGGTATCAGAAACACGGCACAAGAGCAAAATACTAAAGGCTATCAGAGAAAAGAAACATATCACCCACGAAGGAAAGCCTATCAGAATCACAGCAGACTTCTGAACACAAACTTTGAAGTCAAGAAGAGCTTGGAGTGAAGTATTTCAAATCCTGAAAGAAAACAACTTTCAACCCAGATTGATGTACCCTGCAAAACTACCCTTAAAAATTGATGGAGAAATAAGGTTCTTTCATGACAAAGAACAACTGAAGAAATTTATGGCCACCAAACCAACACTACAAAGAGTACTGAAATACACTCTAGAAAGAGACAAAAATAGCTACACTCTTAAGAACAACAACAAAAGGAAACCACTAAGCAGGGCAAATAATTAAACAGAAAATGCACAAAAACCAACAACAGAAAGATGTCATGAAAGGGATGAGTCAGTACATATCAGTTATATCAATCAAAGTAAATGGTCTCAACTCACCAATAAAAAGAAATGGTTCAGCAGAGTGGGCTAAGAAAAAAATCCAACAATATGCTGTGTACCAGAAACACATTTAACTCAAAAGGAAATTCATGAACTAAAAATCAAAGGCTGGAAAACAATACTCCATGCAACAGGAACCCAGAAAAAACCAGGGGGAGCTATTACATTTGCAGACAATGTGAACTTCAAACCAAAAATGATCAAAAGAGATAATGAAGATCACTGCATACTTGTTAGGGGAAAACTTTAAGAGAAAGAGATTACAGTCATAAATATATATGCACCGAATATGGGAGCACTCAACTATGTAAGACAATTCTTAATAGACATGAGAAACCAAATAAACCATGATGCAATTATAAAAGGGGATCTTAATACCCCACTGTTACAGAGAGACAGATCAACCAAATAAAAAATCAGCACAGAAATAACAGAACTGAATCAAACTTGTGAACAAATGGACCTAGTAGATGTGTATTGAGCATTCTACTCATCAACATCAGAATACACATTCTTCTTAGATGCACATGAGTCATTCTCTAAAATACATCATATACTGGTCCACAGAACATGCTTAAGTAAATGCAAAGGAACTGAAATAATTCAATGCACATTATCTGACCATAGCGCAGTAAAATTGGAAATTAATGACAAAAAAACCTACAAGAATCACATTAACATATGGAAATTAAATAATACCCTCCTTAATAACCAAAGGTTTGCAGAAAAAATGAAAGAAGAAATTAAACAATATCCACAATTGAATGAAAATGCAAATGCAAATTATTGGAACCTGTGGGACACAAGGAAATCAGTCCTCTGTGGGAAATTTATAGCGCTAAACTCCCACATCAGAAATGGAAAGAACACACATAAACAAATTAATGCTGCACCTCAAACTTCAAGAAATAGAAGAGCAAGTCAAGTCCAAAGCCCAAAGAAAGGAGAAAATTATCAAGATCAGAGCAGAAATTAATGCAATTGAAACTAAAAAACAATGCAAAGAATTAATGAAATGAAGAGTTGGTTCTTTAAATGGATAAATAAAATTGACAAACCCCTAGCCAAACTTATCAAAAAGAGGAAAGAAAAAACTCAAATTCATGCAATAAGAAATGAAAAGGGTGAAATCCCTACTGACCTGTGGAAATACAGATCAACACTAACTTAGAAACCCTTTACTCACATAGATTCGATAACACAGAATAAATGGACAGATTCCTAGAAACCTATGAATTACCAAAGCTCAATCAATAAGATGTAAAGCTGCTGAATAGCCCAATTTCAGCTAATGAAATTGAAAATGTAATCAGGACCCTACCAACAAAGAAAAGCCCAGGCCCTGATGAATTCAATGCTGAATTCTACAAGAAATTTAGGGAAGACTTAATGCCAACACTCCTCAAATTCTTCAATGAAATTGAAAGGGAAGTAAGTCTCCATAAATCATTCTTGGAAACAAATATTACCTTAATACCAAAATCAGAGAAAGACCGAACCAAAAAAGAAAATGACAGGCCAATCTCCCTAATGAACATAGATGCAAAAATCCTCAATAAAATACTGACAAATTAAATACAGAAAGTTACCAGTCAGATTATACAACATGATCAAGTGCAATTCATCCCAGGAATGCAGGGATGGTTCAGCATGCACAAATAAATAAATGTAATACACCATATCAACAGGGCCAAGGACAAGAACCACATGATAATCTCAATAGATGCAGAAAAAGCTTTTGACAAAATCCAACATCCATTCATGATAAAAAAAACCCTACAGATAATCAGAATACATGTCCTCTACCTCAACCTGATAAAAGTCATGTATCATAAACCAACAGCCAACATCTTACTAAATGGAGAAAAACCCAAAACTTTCAACCTAAAATCAGGAACAAGACAAGGATGTCCATTATCACCACTCCTATTCAATATAATTCTGGAAATATTAGCCAGAGCAATTAGACAAGAGAAAGAAATAAAGGGAATAAGGATAGGAAAGGAAGAAGTAAAGTTATCACTCTTTGCAGATGATATGATACTGTCCATAGAAGACCCCCCAAAATCCATTAGAAGACTTCTAGATGTAATAAACAAATTCAGTAATGTTGCTGGCTACAAGGTCAACACTCAAAAATCAATAGCACTCCTGTACACAAACAGCAAAGTCACTGATAGAGAAATAAGGGAAACCACACCCTTCACTGTAACATCCAAAAAAAATTAAATGCTTAGGAATCAATCTAACAAAAGCAGTAAAAGATTTATAAAGTGAAGATTACATTACTCTGAAGAAGGAAATCGAAGAAGATTTCATAAAATGGAAAGATATTTCCTGTTCATGGATAGGAAGAGCAAATATTGTGAAAATGGCCATTCTCCCATAATTATCATACAGATTTAATGCAATCCCAATCAAAATACCACTTGCCTACCTCACAGAACTAGAGAAAGCATTCCTGAAATTCATCTGGAACCAGAAGAGACCTAGAATAACAAAAGCAATTCTGGGCCACAAAGGTAAGGCAGGAGGCATCACAATCCCTGACTTGAAACTATACTACAAAGCTATTGTGATAAAATCAGCATGGTACTGGAATAAAATCAGTCCTGAAGATCGATGGAATAGATTAGAAGAGACAGCCACAACTACAAACACAATTAGCCACCTCATCTTTGACAAAAGGGGCCAAATATGTACTTTGGAAGAATGATAGCCTCTTTAACAAATGGTGCTGGGAAAACTGGCTTTCTATATGCTGTAAACTAAAACTAGATTCATGTCTATCGCCATGCACTAAAATAAAGTCAAAATGGATCACAGATCTAAATATTAAAACAGAGACACTAAACTTGCTGGAAGACACAATAGGTAAAAATCTTGATGACATGGGAGTAGGCAGAGAGTTCATGAACAAAAATCAAATTGCACAGGAAACACTTCCCAGTATCAACAATGGGGATCTCTTCTTACTAAAAAGTTTTTGCATGTCAAAGGAAATCTCCAACAGAGTGAGAAGAAAACCCATGAACTGGAAAAATATATTAGCCAATTTTCCATCAGACAAAGGACTTATATCTAAAACATACAAAGAATTTGAAAAAATCAGGCCCCTAAAATTCAAGGACCCAATCCAAAAATAGGCATCTGAGATGATTACACACTTCTCAAAGAAATACAAATGGCAAATAAATATATAAAAAAAAGTTCAAAATCAATGGTCATTCGGGAAATGCAATTTAAAGCAACACTGAGATTCCATCTCACTCCAGAAAGACTGGCCAACATTAAAAAATCAACCAACAATTAACGCTGGAGGGGCTGTGGGGAAAAAGGAACACTTCTCCACTGTTGGTGGGAGTGTAGACTGGTGCAACCACTGTGGAAGTCAGTGTGGCGATTTCTCAAGAAGCTAGGATTAGAGATCCCATTCAATGCAGGTATCCCACTTCTGGACATTTTCCCAGAACTGAAAACATCCTACCACAGTGATATTTGTGCACCCATGTTTATAGCAACCCAATTTGTAATAGCCAGATCTTGGAAACAACCCAAGTGCCCATCAATCAAAGAATGGATAAAAAAGATGTGGCATTTTTATACAATGGAGTACTACTCAGCTATCAAGAAAGATTGCACTGAGACTTTTATAAGTAAATGGACATGACTTGAGACCATACTAATAAGTGGGCTAAATCAAACCCACATGTGTAAATACCATATTGTCTCCCTAGTGTAAGAAACCGAAACAGTATATATGATCCCAAATCTACAATAAATACTATGTAAGGGTAAAAAACTCCTCGAAGAGCAAAAATAATTGGGAAGGGAAATGGGGGACAGAGGGAAGGGAAAAGGGAAAAGATATAAATCTGTTTATATGTATATGTAAGATAACTAAAACGAACATACTGCTGAATGTATTAGTTATTGAGAAAGAACGGTTAATATCCATATGATTAGATCAATTTTACATGTCTATATCTGTTAATGTAAACAACTATTTTGAAGACAAGGATACATAATATTGCAACCATTGTCAAGTTTCTATCATCCTGTTTTGTAAACCTATATTGTTACTGTTGTGCATTTATGCTAGTCATTTGTCTCTTTTACTTTTTGTCTTTCTTATATGTGTCTTTTTTCTCTTAAATAAAAAAATAAAATGAATATTTAAAAAATGAAGTTTATGGAAGAGTGACATTGTATTAATTTGTGAATGTGTATCATGCAATGCAGAGTTGGCAGGAATTTACAGAGCTGTTAGGAATTTACACAAAGCAGTCTCTTTTGGTAATGGCACATGTTCCACCCTGTGTTGCCGTTAGAATACAGGATCCATTTGTTTTGGTAGAATAGCTTTTCTCATCATTTTTACTTTTGAATTTAATTGCAAAATACCTTCTTCAGTGTCACTTAGAGCTTATTTTGTGTAGTTTAATAAGAGATTCTACGTTCCCAACTACATTCTCAAGTCTTAATTGGGGAATAACGATACCATACCAGAGAAAACTGATCTGGTTCTTTGATGCCTCAAGACTGAGAGGTTAGCTGTTTGATCTATGGTTTTAACCTTGCACCCTTGGATCTATGCATACCCTAATATACATCTTCATATACACCCTGGAGACAGCCAAGGCCATTAAAGCCTTGGGTACTATTTGGTATTAATCTTTTACTTCCTTTGTTAGATTGATTCCTAAATATTTCATTTTTTTGGATGCTATTGTGAAGAATGTGATTTCCCTAGTTTCCCTCTCAGGAATGTTATTGATTTTTGAGTGCTGATTTTGTATTCAGCTACACAACTGAATTTAATTATTAAATAAGCAGGTCTTTTGGTGGTGTTTTTGTGTCTTCTATGTAAAGTATCATGTCATTTGTGAATAATAGTAATTTCACTTCTTTTCCTATACTTGATCTTTTTATTTCTCCCTCTTGTCTAATTGCTTTGGCTAATTTAACAATAGATCAGAAAAGTAAGAAAAGTTGTACACAACAACTGGACTTTATTCAAAAACTCTATCCCAAGGATCTTTATATGTAACAACCTGTAACCTGCATGAGTGTTACAGTTTGTGTGTGCATGTACCCCAAAGCTTCATGTGGTTATGTGTGTGGACTTTTTAGAGGTGGCTGAATCTAGAGTTTGTGATTGGTTCATTGTCTATGCTAGGATTGGCAGTGTGAGTGTGACACCCACCCTAGGTTGGGTAAGTTGCATTACAGTCTAATGGAGGGAAAGTCTTCTCTCTCTCCTTTTTGCTCTTGCTGTTTTTCCTGTCATCTGCTGCCATGAACTATTGCCCTTCTGCCATGCCACTCTGCCTTGGAGCCACTTGATTATGGACTGAAACCTGCACAATCTGTGAGCTAAATAAACCTCTCCTTCCTTAACTTTGGTTGTCAGGTAATTTATCTCAGCAATGAAACAAAAGTAACTAAGAAAATGAGGAAACGCATTCAGTATGGACCACCATGCTTGGCTTCACTATCAATCTTATCATCATGGTGTAACATTGACAATATTACTTTCCTTTTCTTTGTCACAATGTAGTTCAGGATAGCATGGAACTTACTATATAGCATATGCTGACCTTGAGCTCACAGGTTCCTCCTGCCTCAGCCTCCTGTGTGTTGAGAATATAGGCATTCACCACCAAGCCTGACTTCACTGTCAATCTTGCCATCATGGTTTAATGTTGACAGTACAATACTACTTTGTTTTTCTTCATCATGTAAGGCACCAATATTTTGTCTTTCTGAAATCCAAAGATTGTGCTGTACATTTCTCTATTGTAAACTTTCAACATGCTTTCAAGAATCTCTGCTTTTTTCTTGCAAATCGTTTCTGTGCTAGTCATCTATTGTGTTTTTAGCAAATGTAACATCAATATGTAACTCGTGAATGAAGTGTCCAATGTGATATTTGTTTTGCTTCTTGAAACTAGTGTCAAGTCAGTTCACAATGTTATATGCTTTATTACTGTATGAATAAAGACTGAGTTCCAGGATACATTTATGAATTCAAGGTGTAAAATGTCTTCAAATCTACCAGGGTGTGTGTTTTTGTACCATATTTGGAAGGTTTATTTGGCATATGTTGCCAAAACCTTCAACAACCACAAAATAATACAAGCAGTTTGCCAATTGTCATGAATTCAGATGGTTTACAAATTACTTGATAGTTTGAAACAAACCTTTCAAAAAATTGGTTAGGTATTTTTCTTTTTTTCTTTCTTGGTGTACACTTGGCAATTCTTTCCTCGTTATACACTATACTCACTCTGTAAGGGCCCCTCCCCTTATTCCTGGAATGTTTCTATACTATGATCACCCTATAAGGGCTCCCTCCCCTTATTCCTGGAATGTTTCTATATTATGATTTCTTTTTTGATACCAGAGATTGAACTCACAACTTCAAGCCTGCCAGGCAGGCACTTAAGCCACTGAAGTAAATCCCCAGCTCTATATTATGATTTACAATCCCTTTGTTTCAACAACTCTGTTCAAGACTAGCCTGTCTGTGAATATATGATGATGCATGCATTCAATTAAGTAATGTTTTGTTACTTACTTTGCACTTCACACTACTAAATGCTATATAAACTAAACTCTGCGTAAACTCAGTGCTGTTGCCTTTGAGGAACAATCCTGCAACAGTCCACTGGTGTGAACATTCAACAGTCCACTGGCCTAAAGATTAAAGACTGCCTTCTTTCTTCTCAGTGCAAAGAGTCTTCCTTTTGGTTTGGCTTGGTTTGGGAATTTTCCTGCAATGTAAGTACAGCAACAAGAGTGGAATATATTTATTGTGGAAAGAAAACTTCTGTCCAAGAGAGCCAGAACGGGTCCTGAGTAGGCTTCTGAGGACCCCACTTCTCAAGAGAGATATATAGGGCAAAACCACTAGGTGAAACTGGTCTAAATTGTGAAAAACTATAATCAACTAATAAGATTGCAAGTATAGTCACTTAAGTAACATTCATCCCATGGGAAATAACAAGGTGGGCATGAGGTGAAATAAAGCTATGGTAAACCAATACAAATCTGAGTGTAATCACTTAAGTAATATTGAGTGAAGGGAGTAGTCAAATGGGGAAGCAAGTCAGGTAGCAAGTGTACATGGGCTTAACAGGGGCTTCCTGAAAGGAAGGTTTTGTTCCCCCATGCAAGGTGATTGATACCTATTTAGAATACCAATTACTGTTATTCCTTCCTAGGGGAAGTATGTAGGACCTTTTGTTTTGAGGTCCTTTAATGAATGTGTGTCCACCCACAGTTGTAATGTATCTGTACTGACTCCTTTGAGGGCCCAGCCCTGTCTGACTATCTATATTTTTACTTAACACAGCTGCCTAAAATAAGACCAGTTGGCACCTGTTTATTATCTACTTTCATCTTCTTTGAGGCTCTTCTGTCATTTTTTCAGACTGTAATATGTCCCTTCTCAAAATGATCTCTTTCAGAATTTAAGTTCTCTTTCCTTATGACAAATTTTTGGGTTGGGGACCAGTGCAGAGTCCACAACAAATCTACTGTTAATTTTTTCTATTGATTATAATACATGTATCCCAGGCTAATTAAGCAGCACATACACTTTCATCATGTTTTAAAAAGAAGAGCATGAATGTTGAAGCCAGACAACTTAAATTAGTTTTCGTTCCCTCAATTATTGGGTGATGACTTTGGCCAAATTATTTAACCTCTCTGAACCTTAGATTTTCTTTGTGTACTAAATGAAAATAATGAAATTTTTCCTGCTCACTTCTCAGGATAGTTGTGAGAATTAAATGAGCTGTGTGTGAAAGATTTTTTTGGTAACTAATTGTGTTCTTATTCACTTGGTTTAAGACACTGATGTTGCCTAATTGGCATAGCAAGAGCGCCAATCTTCAAAGCTCTATTTTTCTGGCTCTCCCCTATTTTGTGTCCTTCTGTGTGGAAGATAATCACATTCTTTGCAGCAATCAGTCTTTCTTTTCTCTGCATCCATTCCTCTCAAGTTCCTATCACTTACACCAGGTTCCTTGGCATGTGATTCAGTGTTGGCACTATTAAAGCAAGGAGATTTCTGCTCTCTCAACTCCCTCTGCTCCCAGCCAACCTAAGCTTGGACCACACTCTATGTGCCCAACTCAAAATTGGCTAACCTAAATCATCTTTGTTTTTGGACCAAGGTGAGGGGAGAAGGCAGAATTGCCCTGTTATTCACAGTAAAAATATCAAGGTAATAAAAACTCCTATTGGGGATTAAATCCATCAACTGTATGGTAATTGGAAGGAAGAAGAAAAACATTAACTGGTGCACAGAAAAATAATAATAGCAGGTGACACACGTTGAGTAGTTATGTGGCAGGCATAACACTGTTTTATATGAAATAAATCTTTACTTACAAAGAACCTATAAAGGAGACATTTTTAATTCTCTCATATTAGAAATGAGGAATGTGAGATTCATTAAGTTAAACTGACTTGGGTAATAAAGGCAGGACTGCTCAGTTTCAGACTGGTGTGAGGATGGGTTTGTGGTTCAAGGAAATTAATTGGCATTATGGCTAGACAACTCTCGTATTACACACATGAGTCTTGAAAATTTTAAATGAAAATTTAGTTCTTTAAACAAAATTTCCTTTGGTGTCTAGCAGGAGTGTGAATTCCCAAAGGTGATATGCTTTGTCACCTGTCTTTTTTTCCCCCTTAAGTTTCTGTGAAAGTTTAGTGCTTCAGTAATGGCTAGGTGTTAACATGGCCCCATTGTTAACTCATTGTTTTCACAAAGGGGGAATACATCTGTGTTGCTCCTTTCAAAATGAAGAGATAACTGTTTGTCAGACATTTTCTGCATGTCAACTGCAAACATGACTTACTTTTGACTGTAGCTGGAGACTTTTTCTCAGGCAGACTTTTTTATTTTGGTAGCAGGAATCAAACCCAGGACCTTGCACTTGACAGACAGGTGCTTGTGCCAATGAGCTATATCCCCAGTTTTCAGGAAGACTTTTTTAAAAAATGTATTTAAATGCAAAAGATATAGATAAATATTCATGTATTATAAATTTATAGTTCATTTAATGTTTATAAAGTGGGCACACCTAGGTAACTAGCACTGAGGTCAAGAAACACATGCCTTCTCATAGTCAGTACTCAAGAGTAAACCAGTATCTTGACTTCTGACAGAATACATTAACATTTTTCCATCTATATACTTTATTTATTTATATTTAATTTAAATTCATTAATGCAGTATGTACTCATTCTTGTCTTTTGTTCAACACTATTTGAAAGATTTGTTCATATTATTTGCACTTATGTATCATTCCCATTTTTTATACTATTCGTTTTTTCTAACATACCTCATGTGGTTTATCTATTTTTCTGTTGAGTGGAAATTTACAAAACTTGCTATTACTAATAGAATATTCTTTTAATAGATACAGATATATATCTATGTTGGAATATGCATGCAAATGGAATTTGTGGGTCATAGAATATGCATATGTCAAACTACATAGTACCGATTTACACTCCCACTGTTGGGGCACAATTATAATGTGAAAACACAGTTATAAAATAGCAAAAATATCTATTTGATAGACAGCAATTAGAAGTCTCTGACCAAGTTTCTGCTGCTTCTGCTCACTTCAGCTGACCTTAACACTGTTTAAGGCCCAGGTGCATAACTCTGAAAAGCACTGAGTCAGAGTAATTGTCTATGCCTTAAGGCACCCTAGGCTAGTTCAGGACATCTTTAACTATGCTCATCCTGTAAGGATCCCCTCCCCTTGTTCCTGGAATGTTTTAACTATGCTCACCCTGTAAGGGCCCCTTTCCCTTGTTCCCACAATGTTTCTATATTATGATAAACAATTCCTTTTTTTCAACAAATCTGTTCAAGTCTAGCCTGCCTGTCAATATATGACTCCATGTGTGTAATCAATTACATAATGTTTTGTCACTTGCTTTGTACTTCTCACTTTTAAATGCCATGTAAGCTAAACTGTTTGTAAACTCAGAGCTGTTGCCTTTGGGAATGATGCTGCAACCATCCACTGGCATAAAGATTAAATGCTGCCTTCTTATGTGCTCAGTGCAAAGAGTCTTCTTTTCAGTTTGACTTTGGAATTTCTCCACATCACTACAACTTATGTATAAGAAAGGAACTGTCTTTTTAAGTTGTATTTTAGGGTTCAATGACTATTATTCAAGTACCTCAGCCCTACTCTAAAATTCAATGGCTCTCATATCTGAATCAGTTTGTTATTTATATTTTCCTTACCTTCATTATTTTTATGTCATTTAACACCCAGAATTCTTAATTATTTTTCTTTCATGAAATGGAACCTTATTAAATATGATTTATTCTTTTAACATATATTGAGCTTCAGAAGAAATTTGCTGTGGTTTACTGTGTGTACTGTGGCACTAGACTGTCTAAATTGAAATCTCAACTCTGTTTTTTAACTAGCTTTGAAGTTTTCACAAATATGTAACTTACAGATGTCTAATTACCTCATTAAGGAAAGGTAATGAGAGGTAATTAAGAAGCAATTGAATTGGTGGGACAGATTTTATATATTGTAAAAGACCTCGAATACTACATTGAAGAATGTGAACTTGGTTCTAGAAGTATCAGAGAGTGGCTAAAGGTTTATAAGTCTAGAAATGTAAAAGTTCAAAAAGATCCAAATCAAATGATGGAAGAAGGGGGAAGAGGAAGAGGTAGGGGATGAAAAAAGTACAAAGATCTGTTTTATACATGCACCAGCTCTCCCTGATAAATGTAATCATTATGCATTGCAAGCATATACTAATAAAAATTTAAAAATTTTAAAATCAGTAGGAATTCAGTTTGCTTTGGGTATGATGAAATTGTTCTAAAATTACATTGTGGTGCTTATACAATGATAACTTTACTAAAAGACCTTGAATTATACACATAAAAAGGTGAATTTTATGGTATTTAAATTACACCTCAACCCTGCACACTCTGAGAGGGCGCCCTCACTAGCTGCGAACAGGATCCAGCACTACCGAGTCCCGTGACTCAGTGCAACCCACCAGGAGAATGCCCGGCCAGCCTCACAGGACACAGAGGTACTCAGCCCAGCCCACACCATGACCCTAGAGCTGCTCATCAGGGACTGACCAGCACAGGGCCTTGGAGAGCTTGGACTCACCCCACCAGAGTGCAGGGCAGACTTGAGCTCCATTCTCAGTGGAGTGGCCTACATGCCGGGTCCTAGAGGTCGTGGGTCCACCCAGCCAGGAGCAAGGCCCTGGCACTGTAGGCGTGGGACTCAGCCAGGCTTGCCTAGCACGCCAGAAGCTCTCAACTCCTTGCAGCAAGACTCAGGGTGCGGGTGCACCCACACTCCGGGTATGCTCTGCCTAGCTGCCTGGGACTGGGAGGCATTGGCCCACACCGAGTAAGGTGGAGGCTCCACCTGCAAACTCCAGGAGTGTGCCCTCACCAGCTGCACACAAGATTCAGCTCTACTGGGTCCTGTGACTCAGTGCAACCCACCAGGGGAATACCCAGTCAGACTCGCAGGACACAGAGTCACAAGGGTTCTAGAAGAAAATGACAAAATGACAGACCAAGAGGTAGTCTCAATCCTCCAGCTCACTGAGAATAAACCTGAGAGACACTGAAATGGACGACAGTGTTAGTCACACAACTGAAATTTCTGAAATGATAGAAAATGCAGTAAAGAAACAGCTCAATGAAGCTATAGAGAAACTCAAATCAGAAAAAAACTCTAAGCTAAAAAATGAAATAAAATCATTATTAAAGAAATGTGTGTATCTAAAGAAGAGCAAGATAAAAAATAGAACTTAAGAAAATGTTTGAAACATTGAATGAACAATATAAGACACAAACAGAATGCGTGAAACAGATGCAAAGGGAAACGGAGGAAATGAAGAATTCCATGGAAAGTTTGAAAAACCGTTGAATGAAGCTGAAGATATAATCTCAGACCTTGAAGACAATGTGGGAGATTATGGCCATGAAAGAAAAGATCTCTTAAAAATAGTAAGGAACCAAGAAACAACAATTCAACAGCTGCAAGATGATGCCAAGAGAAGTAACATAACATTAATAGGCATAAATGAAAAAGCAGGAGTCAATACTAATGACATGCGAAGACTATTCACAGAAATAATAGCAGAAAATTTTCCAAACATGGGAACAGAATCTGACATAAAGGCGAGTGAGGCATACACAAACCCAATTAACCATAACCAAAATAAATCTTCACCCAGACATACAATAATAAGGGTATCAGAAATACAGCACAAGAACAAAATACTAAAAGCTGTCAGAGAAAAGAAACAGATCATCTATGAAGGAAAGCCTATCAGAATCACAACAGACTTCTCAACACAAACCTTTAAGTTAAGAAGAGCTTGGAGTGAAGTATTTCAAATCCTGAAAGAAAGCAACTTTCAACCCAGATTGATGTACCCTGCAAAACTATCCTTAAAAATTGATGGAGAAATAAGATACTTTCATGACAAAGATCTGAAGAAATTTATGGCCACCAAACCAACACTACAGAGAGTACTGAAAGACACTCTAGAAAGAGACAAAGATAGCCACAATCTTAAGAATAACACTAAAAGGAAACCACTAAGCAGGGCAAATATTTAAACAGAAAATGCAGAAAACCATCAACAGAAAGATATCATGACAGGGATAGGCCAGTACATATCAGTCATATCAATCAATGTAAATGATCTCAACTCACCAATAAAAACAAACAGACTAGCAGAGTGGGTTAAGAAGCAAAACCCAACAATATGCTGTGTACAAGAAACACATTGAACTCAAAAGGAAACTCGCAGATTAAAAATCAAAGGCTGGAAAACAATACTCCATGAAACAGGAACCCAGAAAAAAGCAGGGGTAGCTATTATTTTTGCAGACAATACGAACTTCAAACCAAAAATCAACAAAAGAGACAAAGAAGGTCCCTACATACTTGTTAGGGGAAAATTTCAAGAGAAAGAGATTACATTCATAAATACATATGCACCGAATATGGGAGCACCCAACTATGTAAGAAAATGCTTAATAGACATGAAAAAACAAATAAACAATAATACAGTTGTAACAGGGGACCTTAACACCCCACTGTCACAGAGAGACAGATCAACCAAACAAAAAATCAGCAAGGAAATAACAGAACTGAATCAAACTTGTGAACAAATGGACCTAGCAGATGTGTACTGAATATTCCACACATCAACATCAGAATACACATTCTTCTCAGCTGCACATGGGTCATTCTCTAAAATAGATCATATACTGGTCCACAAAACATGCTTAAGTAAACGCAAAGGAACTGAAATAATTCCATGCATTTTATCTGACCATAGTGTAGTAAAATCGGAAATGAATGACAAAAAACCTAGAGAACCCCAGAAACACATGGAAATTAAACAATACTCTCCTAAATACCCAATGAGTCACAGAAGAAGTAAAAGAGGAACTTAAACAATATCCACAATTGAATGAAAATGCAAATACAAATTACCAGAACCTGTGGGATACAATGAAAGCAGTCCTCAGAGGGAAATTTATAGCACTAAACTCCCAAATCAGAAAAATGCAAAGAACACACATAAACAACCTAATGCCACATCTCAAACTTCTAGAAAAAGAAGAACAAGTCAAGTCCAAAGCCCAAAGAAGGGAGGAAATTATTAACATCAGAGCAGAAGTTAATGCAATTGAAACTAAGAAAACAATACAGAGAATTAATGAATCAAAGAGTTGGTTCTTTGAAAGAGTAAATAAAATTTACAAACCCCTAGCCAACCTTATCAAAAAGAGGAGAGAAAAAACTCAGATTCATGCAATAAGAAATGAAAAGGGTAAAGTCACTACAGAAAATGTGAAAATACAGAAGATAATAAACATCTACTTTGAAAAACTTTACTCACATAGATTGGATAACACAGAAGAAATGGACAGATACCTAGAGACCTATGAATTACCAAAAGTGAATCAAGAAGATGTAAATCTGCTGAATAACCCAATTTCAGCTAATGAAATTGAAAATGAAATTAGGACCCTACCAACAAAGAAAAGCCTGGGCCCTGATGGATTCACCACTGGATTCTACAAGATATTTAGGGAAGACTTAATGCCAACACTCCTCAAACTCTTCAATGAAATTGAAAGGGAAGTAAGTCTCCCTAACTCATTCCTGGAAACAAGTATTACGCTAACACCAAAACCAGACAAAGACTCAACCGAAAAAGAAAATTACAGGCCAATCTCCCTAATGAACATCAATGCAAAAATCCTCAACAAAATACTGGAAAATTGAATACAAAAAATTATCAGATTACACACCATGATCAAGTGTGATTCGTCCCAGGAATGCAGGGAAGTTTCAACATACACAAATCAGTAAATGTAATATGCTATATCAACAGGGACAAGGACAAGAACCACATGATCATCTGAATAGATGCAGAAAAAGTTTTTGACAAAATGCAACACCCATTCATGATAAAAAAAACCCTACAGAAAATCGGAATAGATGGTCTCTACCTCAATCCGATAAAAGCCATATATCATAAACCAACGGCCAACATCTTACTAAATGGAGAAAAACTGAAAACTTTCAACCTAAAATCAGGAACCAAACAAGGATGTCCATTACCACCACTTCTATTTAATATAGTTCTGGAAATACTACCCAGAGCAATTAGACAAAAGAAAGAAATAAAGGGAATAAGGATAGAAAAGGAAGAAGTGAAATTATCATTATTTGCAGATGGTATGATACTCTATATAGAAGACCCCCAAAAATCCACCAGAAGACTTGTGGAAGTAATAGCCAAATTCAATAATGTAGCTGGATAAAAAGTGAACACTCAAAAATCAATAGCATTCCTGTACACAAACAACAAAGTCACTGACAGAGAAATAAGGGAAACCACACCCTTCACCATAATATCCAAAAAAATGAAATACTTAGGGATCAATCTAACAAAGGAAGTAAAAGATCTATACAGTGAAAATTACATTACTCTAAAGAAGGAAATCAAAGATTTCAGAAAATGGAAAGATATTCCCTGTTCATGGATAGGAAGAACAAACATGGTGAAAATGGCCATTCCCCCATAATTATTATACAGATTTAATGCAATGCCAATCAAAATACCACTTGCCTACCTCACAGAGCTAGAGAAAGCATTCCTGAAATTCATCTGGAACCAGAAAAGACCTAGAATAGCAAAGGCAATTCTGGGCAACAAAGGGAAGGCAGGAGGCATCACAATCCCCGACTTGAAATTATGCTATAAAGCTACTGTGATAAAATCAGCATGGTACTGGAATCAAAACAGACCTGAAGATCAATGGAATAGATTAGAAGAGACAGTCACAACTGCAAAGACACTTAGCCACCTCATCTTTGACAAAAGGGACAAACATGTACATTGGAAGAAAGATAGCCTCTTTAACAAATGGTGCTGGAAAAACTGGCTTTCTATATGGCATAAACGAAAACTAGATGCATGCCTATCACCATGCACTAAAATAAATTCAAAATGGATCAAAGATCTGAATATAAAAACAGAGACACTAAACTTACTAGAAGACAGAGTAGGTAAAAAATCTTGATGACCTAGGAGTAGGCAGAGAGTTCATGAACAAAAATCAAATTGCACGGGAAACACTTCCCAGTATCAACAACTGGGATCTCTTCTTACTAAGAAGTTTTTGCATGTCAAAGGAAATCTCCAACAGAGTGAAAAGAAAACCAAAGTACTGAGAAAATAGCCAATTGTCCATCAGACAAAGGACTTCTATCAAAAATATATAAAGAATTAAAATAAATCAGGTTCCTAAAATTCAAAGACCCAATCCAAAAATGGGCATCTGAGATGAATACACACTTCTCTGAGAAAGAAATACAAATGGCAAATAAATATATGAAAAAATGTCAACATCCATGGTCATTCCGTAAATGCAAATTAAAACAATACTGAGATTCCATCTCACTCCAGAAAGAATGGCCAAGATTAAAAAATCAACCAACAACAAATGCTGGAGGGGCTGTGGGGAAAAAGGAACTCTTCTCCACTGTTGGTGGGAGTGTAGACTGGTGTAACCACCAAGGAAGTCAGTGTGGAGATTCCTCAAGAAGCTAGGATTAGAGATCCCATTCAACCCAGCTATCCCACTTCTGGGCATTTTCCCAGAAGAATTGAAAACATCATACCACAGTGATATCTGTGAACCCATGTTTATACAACACAATTTGTAATACCTAGATCTTGGAAATAACCCAAGTAACTATCAATCAAAGACTGGATAAAAAAGATGTGGTATTTTTATACAATGGAGTACTACTCAGCTATTAAGAAGGATTACATTGAGACTTTTATAAGTAAATGGACACGACTTGAGACCATACTCATAAGTGAGATAAATCAAACCCACATGTGTAAATACCATATTTTCTCCCTAGTGTAAGAAACGGAAAAAGTATATATGATCCAAAATCTATAATAAATACTATGGAAGGGTAAAAAACAGCTCAAAGAGCAAAAGTAATTGGGAAGGGAAAAGCGGGAAAGAGGGAAGGGAAAAGGAAAAGATACAAATCTGTATATATGTATAGGTAAGTTAACTAAAACGAATACACTGCTGAATATATTCATTATTGAGAAAGAACAATTAATACTCATAGGATTAGATCAATTTTACATTTCTATATCTGTTAATATAAACAACCCTTTTGAAGATAACGATACGCAATATTGCAACCATTGTCAAGTTTCTATCACCCTGTTTTGTAAACCTGCAATGTTACTGTTGTGCATTTACTCTAGTCGTTTGTTTGTCTCTTTTGCTTTTTGCCTTTGTTATATGTGTCTTTTTTTCTCTTAAATTAGTAAAAAAACCAAAAAAATAAATAAATTGCGCTTCAATAGTGCTGCAAATAAATGTATAACTTTCACTTAGTTGTATACTAAGCCTCTCAATTCACAGTATGAGAGCAGAGGCCAGGAGACATGAAGCTTTTTGTCCAAGGTAAAACATTTAAACACGTAGCAGAAGGGTTTGATTAGACTATGGCAAACTGTGTGGAGTTAGCATAGAAACAATGATTTAAATACTTTTGAGAGCTGTAAGGTTTCAGAATGGCATTGTAGATAACAATTTAAATGGCAATTACACTTTCTTTAACAAAGTGCCAGTTAGTGCACCCTACCTGCTATCAAGAAAACTACAACTTATTTGAAATTTTCCTAAAATAGTAGATAATTTTTGGCTTGACTGTTAGGAAATTAATCTGAGATTTACTATTGCATGATATGAAGTACATTAATCCTTGTACATAGCATAATTTCTTCCTCTACCCCTCTTTGTGGTTTTTATTTGTCTTATCTTATTTTTTGTGAATATTTTTAATAGTAACCAATCACAAGTTTCATGTTTTACAATTTGATAAAGAGCACAAATATCATAAAATCTCCCAAAGTATTAGTTTTTTTAAATGCTTGGCATATATATTTTTTTCTCTACTTTTTTGGTTATATATTCTTTGGTTGTGACTTCATAATATAAAATTTTGTAGTATGTTTTTTCTACTTACAGAATAGAGAACTAATTTAACTAATCCTGTGGGATGGTTGATTAAAGTTTGTTTTTATAAATGATAAATGTAAAATAAATTTGTCTTCATACACAGGTACACCAGCTGTTTCTGCTATAGATTGATGCTAGTTATTGATGAATTCTCTGCTAATATATTTTCCTGTCTGATTATCTGATATTTGCCAGACTAAGTTTTGCATTTCAAATTTCTATGCACTTCAAATCTTGTTTCTCCTCTAATATTCACTTAACTCCCAGTGCCATATACCTGAGGACACATTTGTCTTGGGCTAAGACCTCTGGACCTGCACCTTTTGTGTCATAAACTGTATGATCAGGCAAGCACAGTTCAGGGTGTTGGCAGGAACTTTATGATTAATCTTTGGCCTCTCCTGAAGAAAAAAATGGAGAGGAAAACTGCTTGGTTTGAGAAAATCAACATGAAAGTTCAAGTCTTTTGATTGTGGTCCAGTGTTTTCTTACTGAACATATTTTTAAAAGATTTCTTAAAATCTTCTCCACTACAAAGCTACCTTCTTGTTTTTATTTCCCTACATGATTCTTTTGGTGAATTTAAATTCATTCTGGGAAGCAAGATCATAATTTAATCCATCATCAGCACAAATTATATGAGTAAATACAAACTTGAAGTCAGAAAAGGATCTAGAAAACAATATATTGTTTCAGACTTCCATCTTCATACTGCTTCTGTCATTCTCTCCTCCAGAAGACAGGATTGTTATTTCAGTTTATCCAGAAATGACAAAAAAAGGGTTTTAAAATAATTAATGACTAATACCTACACTTTATTGTGCCTTTTTGAAGTGACCATGATTTATCCTCTAATTATAAAAATTAGTTTTCTTACAAAAAAGGTTAACTTGTAAGCTAAAATGTCTTTATCTCTATAATAAATAAAAAAAGTAAAGCAAGCTTGTATCTTCTATTGGTTCATTTCTGAAATATCATCATTTCAAATATAAGGAAATAACTTTCTTGATACATAATGAAAGATACCTAAAATGAATCTTACAGAGGAGAGGATGGTGTTAAATATAAAGATAAAACTCTCAATTTATCATCTTATGGTACTTTTTCTTTAAGTCAGTGAGAAAAAAATTTCTTTAAAGAATTCCATTCAGTAACAGCACTACATAATGTTAATATGAATAACACATTAAATTTTAACCTTAGCAAATAATGGCACCAAAGATTGTTTGTAAATTGTTTGCCTCAATAACAAAGCAATAGTTCTTCTATTTTCAACTTAAAATAAATCAACCTATTCCTCTCTTCTGTCCTTTACTTCACACTGAAGCTTGTCTTAAAGGCAACTTTCAAAAATGTGGTTAGACCAGTTGTATTCACCCACACACCTAAGAAAAATGTACAAGCATCTATGAACCCATCAGAGACAATATAAAAGGATGACCTACAGTATTTGCTTTTATGTCTTATTAAAAAAACCTGTTATCTATAGAGCTAAAATTTTGTTTGGAAACTCCTAACTGAGGTACTAAGGTAAGGGTGAAAACTGTGTATCATGTTCATAAATCAAATATTATTTGTGATTGTAAAAATCTGCAACACTTTTTTTGGTTTTTGTTTTTGTTTTTGTACTGGGAACCAAACTCAGGATCTCATGCCTGCCAGGCAGGCACTGTGCCACTGAGCTATATTCCTGGCCCAATACTTGTTGAAAGAAGAGACATTACTGAAGAATGGAAACAAAACACTTGGAATATATAACAGTATATTCTATGTAATTATTAGGAACAATATTTAATTTTCTCAGATCCATTCTGAGAAAATGAATATGAAATATGGGTGCCACAACTGACTTGAATTTCAGGCTCTCAGGTTTTGGATGTGGGCCTTGAAAAACAAAAATAAATTCCAAACTTTATTGTGTGGTTATAGAGAATGAAGATTAGTTTTGTGAATCTAAACTTGGCATGAAACACGTGTTGTCCATTCACTGAGCTCTTCAATGTTTTTGTTGGTTTCACAGCATGGGGATCTGAATCCTTATTTGACTATCTTACACCAAAAGAATGAGTTTTGAAAATCAAAACTTTCCACCTGGTTTCAACCACTATCGAAAAGATGACATATATAATGCTTTCCTTATTTTTTGCTTCTGTTTCTCTTTCTTGATGTTTCATCTTTTGTCTTTGAGTGACTTTCAGAAAAGATTCTCATTTCTTACCATCTAGAGGCTGGGAAGACCAAGATACAAGCATTGGTAGATCAATCATCTCATGAAGGCACCTGACATATCTTTTATTATAAACCACTCAAATTCATTTAGATAAGAGACAGGCTTCGAATAAAGACAAAGCTGGGAAAAGAAGTATTTTTCATTATCAAGGAAACAGAATTTCTAGAGCTAAGAATTGTAATCCCCTTCCAATTCTTGAAGCACCAAATCCATTTGGTTCCACTTTTATCCTTTCACTCTAGAAATCTGTGCTATGTAATGGAAAAATAATGAGTAGTCAGCTGGATTTGTATTGAAGATACATTATTTATTAGCTTTGAGTTCTTGGACAAATCACTGAAACACTCTGGAGAGTATCAGTTTTCTCATTTATAAATACAATAATATCTACATTTTGGGTCTATCAGGAAGATTAAAATAAGGTATGGTGAGGCCTGGTACATATTAAGTGCTCAACAACTTTATATCTTCTTTGTCCACCAGAGCCAAACAGTGATACAGACTTTACCATACAATAATCTTAGGAGTTCTCAAAATTCAACTTGTTTTAAGGTGATTTGTTTTTACACCTATCAAGTCTCCGGGTAGTGCACACTAAGGAGAGAAGGTACTTACCAATAAGAAAGCCTGGTGGCAGTGGTCTAGCATTTTGACCACTATTTCATTTGTACTGGAATAGCTTTCCTCATCATCAAAACCTACTTTGACTTCACTTTATACTTGGGAAACTACAACTAAGCAATTATTTCAAAGAACAACTAGATTGTTTTAGGGTTGTATATTTTTAAATACAATTTGTGATTTTGGGATATAATACTTACGTCCTTTAGAAAGATTTTTGATAAATTCTAAAGATGTTTTCATTGAGAAACCAATTACTGGTAAGGGAGTCAGGAGACCTGGGTTCTGGTGCCAGTTTTAATACTGATATACTGTTTAAACTTGACCTTTAAAAAAATACCATTCCACGGTTCACTTTCCTTGTGCATAAAATAATATCCAATTTTTGCAGAGGTACTATATGCCAGATACTATTCTACATTCTTCATATGAGTATTAATTACATATTTATATACTCTCTTTATTCTTACTACTGTTATTGACTTCATTTTAAAGATTAAAAAAATTATCCAGAAATCTTAAGCAACTTGTCAAGAACTGGAATATGAAGTCAGGCATTCTTTGGTTTAATAGTAGGTTCTCCATGTGATTGAAACCACACTGTTTCAATAAAATGAGCATATTGAGTTATACCAGAATTTTCTAAACTATGTTCTTGAAGAACACTAGTCCCACAACATGATTTGCTTAAAAAATGAAAAGGATTCTAAGGTAAAATATGTTGACCCTACAAACACTGTGGAAATTCATTATGAATGTTCACATGTCGAAGCCTCTGAGAAACCCTGCAATAAACCAGCCTATATTTATTTAATCCAGTATTTCTCTACCCTGACCACAAATGTATTGCATGTATGTGCATTTTCCTTTATGTCTATTTACATTCTGTGAAACCAGGGTTAATAGAACATGCTGTAATCAGTCTGGAAGGTTATTATAGCATTTAATGGAATTCAGGGAGAATGAGATGCAGAATTTCTTCTAAGTATTAAATTTACTTTACTTCACTGGGCCTGAAAAGTAAAATATGGGAAGATGAAAATTTGTGGCTAGTCTGGTTGTATTGTTTTTTAATTTTTACTTTGATTAGTACACATTTGTGCTACATGATTACATTCCTCATGAGAAGTTGGTAGTACATGTACATAACACATCGCAATTCTTTTTTTCTTCCTCTTCCCCTCACATTTCTCTCCCTTCCTCCGTCTCCTGGTCTCCTTTCCATTTGCAAAATGGCTACCTCCATATTTCCTATTATCTATTTTTATATTTATTTATTTGGTACTGTGAATTGAACACAGGACTGCGCTTATTATCTATTTTTTTTTAAATTTTGCTGTTTAGGTATACTATGAGTTTATCATATTTTTAAAAATTCCATGTGATATTGAGGCTTCTGCACCTGATTAATTACACTTAACCTTTGGGTGCATTTTTACCATTTGCTTCAAATGACAAAAAGACTTCATTTGTCTTTGACCTTTCTGTTTCTCCTCCTTCTCCTGCTACTTATCTTCTTACTTACTGCTTTAAAGAAGAGATTTAATTAGGTGCGGTTCTGGTCCCAAGATGGTTGACAGTCCCTCGCTCTTCCTCGTGGGGATGGGGGGTGGGATTTGTCATGCTCACTCCCGCGCTTGTTTCAGCACACTTTGCTCCTCGATTGATCACTGCCTCCTTGGAGTGAAGTATTTCAAGCCCTGAAGGAAAATAACTTCCAACCCAGATTGATGTACCCTGCAAAATTATCTTTCAAAATCAACGGAGAAACAAGATACTTCCATGACAAAGAACAACTAAAGGAATTTATGACAAACCAAGCCAACCCTACAAAGAATACTGAAGGACATTCTAGAGAGAGATAAAAAAGTCCACAGCTCCAGAAACAGCGGCACAGGGATGTCACCGAGTGGGGCAGACAAATAAATAATCCATCATAGGGATTTGAGTCCAGTATTGTTTTCAATGAGCTGTTTTAGTTTAATCTTATTCTACCTCAACCTGCTTAACTTTATTATATATGATGACAAAGACAGCTATTTTAAAGATAACAAAATATATTAGGGTAGCCTTTAATGATATTTGATCACCTTGTTTCAAAACTAGGTATTGCTTTCACTGTTCTGTTTTGAGGGATTTTAACCTATTTTAGTTTGTTTGATTGTATTACAACAGATGATATAGGCAACTGCCTAGAAGATTATATGAGGCATTATAGAAATCAACACTGCATTACTATGTGTTGCTTCCATTACTTTATGTGTTATTAGTTTTATTGAGTACTATTTTGTTCAACTATATTAGGCCAGATGGTAAGGGCAATTATCTTGAAGACAACAAGAGGTATTACAAGGGGAACCAAGGAAGGAAGGAAGGGAAATGGAAAAAGACATAGATTTATATGAGGGTATACATAAGATAGTTTAAAAGACTATACTACTAAATGCATTAACTGGTGAGAGAGAACAGTTGATACCCATATGATTAGATCAATTTTACATGTCTATATTTGTCAATCTGAACAACTCCCTTGAAGGTAATGATATACAGTGTTACAACCACTGTAAAATTCCAATCATCTCATTTTGTAAACCTACAATGTTACAGTATCAGATATGTTGTGTTGTTTGTTGGTCCCTTTAGTTTTTTGTTTCTCTTTCTATGATCATTCTTTTATTCTTTATTGGTTTCATTCTGAACTATTTTGCTTGATTATATTAGACCTGATGATATGGGCAGTTATTTTAATGATAACAAGAGGTATTCTAAGGGGAAAGGAGGAAGGAAGGAAGGGAAATGGAAAATGACATAAATTTATAAATAGGTATACATAGGACAGTTAAAATGACTATATTACTAAATGCATTAGCTATTGAAAAAGAAAAGTTAATACTCATGATTAGATCAATTTTGCATGTCTATATCTGTCAATCTGAGCAACCCCTATGAAGGTAAGGATATGCAATATTGCAACTAATATCAAATTTCAGCCATCTCATTGTGTAAACCTACAATGTTATCGTATCGGATGCGCTGTTGTTTGTTTGTCTTTTTTGCTTTTTGTTTCTGTCTTCTGTGTCCATTTTCTCCTAAATAAAAAAAAAAAGAGATTTAAACTGGGCATGATGGTAATCCTAGCACTCTGGAGTCTGAGGTAGGAGGAGTGTTGTGAGTTTGAGGCCGGTTTGGGCTACAAAGTCAGCGCGAGGCCTGCCTGAGTTGCATAATGTGACCCTGCCCCAAAAATTTAGGGCTGGGAGTTTGCCTCAGTGGTTTAAGCACCTGTCTGGCAGGAGCAAGGTTGTGAGTTCAATCCCTGGTGCCACAAAACAAAAAAAGTAAAGAGATTTAAATTAGAAACCCTCACATGAAAGCAAAAAAAAGTCTTTTTAAATAAATATATAGTTATATATTATACATTATATTATTATATAATTTATATCATATTATAGATCATATATTACATAATGTATAATATACGATGATATAAGATTATATATATGTATGGTTTTAATGGTAAATGCTTTCTGCTGTTGGAGGCAATGCCATTCAGGTCAGGGCTTGTTTTGTAGATGTAAGTGGCTGATGTATATCTGCACTGCTGATCCTCTGAAGACAAATGTTTATTGCTATTTGTTTTTGCAGTATGTCCAAATTATTACCAGTAATTGTGGCAAATTAGGATAGTAAATAGATCCAGAGACCTTTGAAGGGCAACTTATTTCTTCTCTTCTAGAAAAGGAAATGGAAAAAATATGGTTTACGTCCTATAGTTTTGCCTAGAGCAAAGATATAAATGACATCTACAGTTTAGAAATGTAAAATTAACAAATCAATTGAGTCACCTGCTGAGGAAATAAAGTCTGTATAGTATCTAGTAATGGTCAACTTTTTTTTTACTTTTAAGTCTTTCTACTTCATCTCTCTACTTGTGTTTACTCTTCTCCCTTTTCTCCTCTCTACCTTCTTATTCCTACTCCCCCTTCTCCCTTTTCTCCATCTTCCCTTCTCATTTTCCTCACTTCCTCTTCTGTCTCTTCCTTGTTTTACTCCTCCAATCTCTGTCTTTTGTTCTTTTTCTTTCTCTACACACATATATATGATAGTGTCACCAGACTTGGTCTGAGGAGGATCTGACAGCAGAGATAAGGAACTTAACCCATCATAAACATAGACTATTTGGAGGTTTGCTGACTCACACAACAGAAAAATGTTTTGAACTAATCAATAAGATACTGGGAAAGGATTTCATTGGGCAGAAATTCAAACATATATGCTGGAGGAAATATAGTGCAGGCCTTTGAGAAAGAAAGGCTCATTATGAGCCAGATCTGGGTAGATTTATGGGGTCTTTGAGGTGTCTTAAATATGGGTGGTTTACGATGTATATTTGTACTGCCTGTCCCATCTGGCAGGCTATGTTGGAATGCAAGTCACTTACATGTTTCAAATTGAGATATCCTGTCCCTTAATATTGCTACTTCATTGAGGGTGTAGGAAACAATTTACAGGTGAAAAGGACAGGTTTAAAACTGAATTTACAGGCTTATTGTATCTTTAAAACTTTTAGGAATCTTTTTGAGTTTCTTGGAGTGGAGAAAATGTTTGAATAACTTTTGTGCCCTGAAGCTGTATTTTTTTAAAAGTACATTTTTTTTGGACCGAGAATCAAACTCACAGCTTTGTGCATGCCAAGCAGGCACTTAATCCATAAAGGTACAATTTTAAATTTCTAATATATTCATCTATTTTCTACCAGTTTTTAAAAATTTCTTCTCTCATACCTTAACAGCATGAGGTTTCTACTGACTGAAAGCACACCAGGTGGAGAAAAACTCTTGTCACAATGTCTCAGAACCAGAAGACCCTCTGATAGCCATGAACAGGAAAAGGGAAAGTTCTTAAATAATTACAGGTTCTCCAGAAAGTCCTTCCTGCTGATAGGTTCCTCCGCACTGGTGGAGCCCAATAAGTTGTCCAGACTGGATATCCCCAGATTCTCTCTCCTCTGAGACTTCCTCAACAACTACCTTCCTAGTGGGACATAGCCCATTTGGTACTTAGTGTAACCTTGTTTCCAGAACTTTAAGCCCAAAGACCTGGATCCAGGGGTCCCTACAGGCAAAGATCAGCCACATGTCCCAAAATACCAATCAAGGAGAAGAGCAGTGGTAAAGGATAAGAAAAGAACTTTAATCAGCATGACCATACTGGGACAGATAGATAAAGAGATTCAAGATCTATTTTCAGGAGGATAATTGCAACTTTGAGGTTGTATAGAAAAGGAGAACAAAGACAAGGACTGGAGGTTGATATAGTCACAGGAATTGTACTGCTAGTTGGGTAGGTAATCATGGTCAAACTGTGGTCTGATTGAATGTTATCTCAGGACCAGTTGTGGAGGTGGCTTAGTGTTATGGCTTCTATCTAGATGCAACCCTCAGAGCCTCACAAAGTCCATAGGTGTGACTTTGGGAAGGTGTCTGGATAGTGAGTATGTGATATTGAATTATAGGTGTGTGATAGCTAGATTAATTCACTGAATGTTTTACATAGCTCTGGATGTGGATAATGGCAAGGACCACACTGGGTGTTGGGGGTGCCAACCAGTAGGCTTGTAGCCTAGATAAAATAAAAGGGAAAGAAGAAGAATTGTTGCTGCTCCCTGATTCTTGCCTGTCATGCACTGAACTCTCTTTGGTCATGCATCTCCTCCATGCTGCCCTGCCAGTCAACTATGGGCCAAGGCCACTACAAACTGTGAGCTAAAAATAAAATAAACCTTTCCTCCTTTAACTTGTGGGTGTTGAGTATTTTGTTCCAGCAAAAATAAAGTAACTAAGACACCAAAGAAAAGTGCTTAGAACTTGAAGGAGCTCTCTTGTTCACATGAGATGATTTCTATTGCTTGGGGAGCAGCAAGTATTCCTTCATGGGGTGATAGGTCTGTGAGGCTGAACTTTTCCTGTAATGTGAGATGACTTTGGGTTTGGGGCAATGACTGGAGACTTTTAAGCCCTGTTCCAGTAGGTCTAGAAAAGGACATTTCAAAAGCTGTCAATTGAATTGTCACTGGACAGTGTCAGACGAGGTCCCCCAAAGAGGAGCTAGGAACTTCAATTCACTCATCCCATGAGTTAGATTGTAGGTTTGCTAAGTTACATCACAGAAAGGACTGATTGGAGAGAGGCATAGACAGATATTACTAAGTAGAGTTAAAGAAGTACACAATGAGAGAAAATAGAGTGCAACTCCTTAGAAAAGAGGTCCATTATGGCCTGTACTTAGGGATTTTTATGTGGTCTTGGGGTTGTCCTCAAGATGTGTGATCTAGGAGGTGCATTTTTACTGTCAGGTTACCCATTTGGTGCCCTATACTTAGAATGGAAACTATTTGCATGTGGTTGAAATGTATAGATATATTACTCAATAGTATGACTTCCTTGAGGATAGAAGTCTGAGAAGGAAAGTACAGATTTAATTTATAGGTGAAAAGCAAGGGACCAATTTATAGGCTTATTATATCTTCAAGAAGCTTTGCAATTGATTTTTATTTTATTTTAAGGGGATGAGTTTCCTGGAAGGGAAAAAAAGCATTGTTAACCTTTGTTAACTATGTATTCTGAAATTGTTTTACTTATAAGTACAATTTTTCTTGTCTCTGTTATACTTTTATACCTACATTTATTTCTTTTATCCTACCTCAAAATGACTTTGCAGATCTTGAAAATACCTTAGTACTCTTATCTTGATGTAAATTTGGGGCTGATAAACAAGATTTTAGACAAGCACTCCTTCAGTGATTAACATATCTATGTGCAGAGCTGAACACAGACTCAACCCAGAATTTTAAGTTAATAAAGGAGACTTATAAGATGAAGGCAGAGATGTCAAGCTTATTTTGTCATCTGTTATCTATTGGGAATCTGCAGATACAGTCTTTAAATTTCAGTTATAAATTCCCCATTTTCTTAGTCAATTCATCAGTCTTGTAGAAATGAGAATGTTGATCAATTTGGCTTCTTTTGCATGTTTTCTGTCTGAGTGGTAGACTAGTACATGAGAAAGGGATAAGTTGAGTTTTGATTTTCCAGAATACTCAGCCATATCTAGAGTTTTATCTTAAAAGGAGACTGTATTGTCTAATGTCTGTGCATGTTAGGCTCAGCCTCTAAATCCCTGTCATAGCATTTTGGTAAATAGTACCCCAGGCCTTAGCAGAATCTGTTCAGTGCACAGTTTATCCCCTTGTTGAGTATCTCCCGCCATTCAGGACCACACATGGACCTCTGGGACAGGCAGAGGAGAACTAAAGTAGCTTTACTATTTCAATATTTTTTCTTTGTCCCCTCCCCATTACCCCCTCTACGCCCCGAAGTGTGAGTTCTTTTCCTGAGTGTGAGTGAAAGCCTGTCCAGTTGACACAAATTTCTTCTATTAAGTTAATCACAGTATATTTCTTCTAGCAAGTAGGACCCTAATTCTCTAACTTTAAATTGACTAAATTGTAACATGCTTTAACCAAACTACTCCCATCAAGTCTATATATCCTTTTTCATTCACATTACTACAATGTGCCCCTGCAGTTTCCCCATCAAGAAAGGAAATGCCCTGTGCATTCATATCCACTTTTTTTCTTGCAGCAATACTTGGAATTTCCTTATAAGTATTTACTGCCTCTGACCCCATTTTGTATCTGAAGGTTAGTGTGGTTTGTTTATCCCCATTTTGTCCTCATATGGGATTCTACCCCTAAAGTGTCTCCTGAGTTCTGGGAGTCTTTTGACATTTTCTTTCCTTAACTCTTCACTCCTTTTATGGTCTGGTTAATCCTTCCTCCCTTCCTTTGTAATTGACTGCTTATTCATGATTTCCCTTACCTCTTCTTTGGCCACCCTTTAGTCACCTTCTATGCTGTCAAAACCAAAATTGCAGGGCTGGAAATTTGGCTCAGCAGCTTAAACACCTGCCTGACAGGCACAAGTTAGTGAGTTTAATCACCAGTGCCACAAAAAAAAAAAAAAAAAAAAAAAAAAAAAAAAAAAAAAAAAAAAAAAAAAAAAAAAAAAAAGCCAAAATCACAACACCATTAGTTACAGGTCTTATTGATTTCTATTTGCAATTCATGAATGGGGTAGCTGCCATTCTACAAAACAAAATGAGAACTCCCATTGGGCAATGGCAGAACAATGGATTTGTATTGTGGTATTGCCATATGTACTAAGCTCATGGTCTCACAACATCGAGGAATGAAGTCACAAACCAAAGGTTGAGGTTGTGAGGGTTTTATTGGAAATAACATTAGCTCCTGAATTTTCAGGCAGGGTCCTGAGTGGGTAGATGTCCAGGCTTTTTATCAAGGGCATTTTGTAAAGCAAAATCACAATGTGGGTAGCTAGAAGACAAACTACAATCAACCTATAGAGATATAAGTATAGTTGCTCAGCTAATGACACAGGAAGTGAGACATGTAGCAAGGATATATGATGAGCATCATTAACTTTAGCTTATCTATAAGCTCAAATCATAGAAAGAACAACAGCATTCCTGAAAAGGAATGGGAATATGAGTGTAGATATTCTGGCCACCCACCTATGCATCTGATGCTTGCCTGAGTTCACTGGGCCTGTCGGGGCTCTTTATACTAATTGCATTATAATCTCAAACTTCCATTTATCTCTAGGGAGGGTTGCAGGCATGGTTATTGCATCTCCACCTTGAGGCTTGAAGCTCATCAGATTCACCTTCAAGAGTAATCTTAGTGTGTCTCATTTTCTGCACTGATTGCCTCAAGCACAGATTCCTCTCTGATTGCCTATTAAATTCTATCTAACTTAGCTGTCTATAATAGTGGGAACAAAGAAACAGAACAAAAGAAAAAGTGGTTAACATTGGGTTACTTTAGTTTGCCATTTTTTGTTTATTTTTTTAATTTCCATTGTATGAAATGCCGTATTATTTGTAGGTGCATAGAGATGCACATTTCACTTTGTTATACTCAAAGTGACCACAGAGGGTAATAATATCAGATAATGACATCTGCTGGTTAATGTTTACTATGTTCTAGGTCAATTATACCTTGCCTCATTTAAACAAAACTCCAAAGCAAAGTTTTGTTTCCTTCATTCTCAATCCATGGAAACAATGCCAAATGTTACAGAGGATTATGTTACCAGCACTCACAGAGCAGATACATCAGATGTAAATGTAATGGTTGTAGTTTACACTTCCCTCAATAATGAAGAAGGTATCATTTTATCCCTGAAACGTTGCCAACAGTGGTTCTTAGAATTCTTCATGATACTCATTCTTTCTGGTTTAAGATGGAATCTCAGTGTTGTTTTGATTTGTGTTTGGAATATTGGCCATGAATCTGCTCTGAGGGTCTAGTTGATCAGAAAAGGGACATGAACTCAACAGTCCAAGAAGGTTTATTGCCAAACTTGACTTCTCTGTGTGAGCAGAACAAAGAAAATGCCTCTTAAAAGCTGAGGCTTTTAAAATCACATTTGTTGGTGGGTTTTGGGGGGTGGGTCAGAGAAATGTCAGCATCATGGCCCGCTTACTTGTCTTCTGTGACCTACTGATATGTCCTCTGTGACCTAAGTAAAATGAAATCTGTTTCTCTAAGATGGATGGTGGCCTCATTTGAACTGGCAGTGTCTCCCTGGGCTCTATCACTCTGCCATTCCTGCCTTTTAAAAAGTAGAGGAAAATGGATTGTTGCTCCTTTCTTGGCTTCTTTCTACTAAGAAGGGGTAATGAAGAAATTTTTTGTCTTTTTTTAATTGTCTTACAGAAGGAAGTCCATATGGAGGTGTTCCTGAGCCTGAGAGATGGTTGCTATTCATTCCTGAAAAAGTCTTTAGAATAGATTAGTTACACAAGGAGGAAAAAGAATGAATAGAGTAATAAGCATTAAGGGGCCAGTCAGGGTACAAACCAATGAAGAGGAAAGGGAACAGATCACTGAAAGACACTTCAAGGAGCTTGGAATTCCATCCATGAAGGCATCTTACTCCACATCTGATGAAACTAGATTTGTTTGTGTAAAGGCAGCATTTTTCTTGGAGTAGAGCACATATGCCACACTGTGAAACTATCAGGAGATCAAGGCCTCCACAGTTTTAAAGGACAACTAAAGACAGGGTGTCTACTTGATCTTGCAAGTATACCAGTTGATTGGAGACTTCTTTGAGTTCCTTGGTGAGTCCTTTTGACAGTATGGTGAACTCTGAAAGAGAGACTCCTAGGAGTCCTGTCCCAGTATAAGTTCCTGTGATTATTCCCAAGAAGACCATTAAGGGGACTAGATGTATAGTGCACTGTCTCTGACATGAGTTATGAGGGAGAAAGGGATGGGCAGATTGAATGCTGCTAAAGAAAAGGTAGGAGAGAAGAAGCCTAATAATGTACAGATTCTGAACCAGTTAGTAGGTAAGGAAAAGTATTCCTTATCTTTGCACACCCAGAATATGGCTGTCTCTAGGGAAAGGTATTCCATGAGATCAAATCAGGATAGGAGGAAGTCTTGGGGTGGTTTAGGAAGTAAATGTTGGACTAGCTTGAATTTGTGCCTCCTTTGTAGTTAACCATGACTCTGACACATAGTTCATAAAGAGGGCTGGGATTTGCCTGCCTTTGGGTGGTTTCTCTGAGGTGGTCATAGTTGATCTGTTCACTTCTAATTTTTTTTCTTTCTTGCCAGGAGGTCAGTGATCATATGATAGTGACCTGTCCTACTAGAGTTGCAGAGTGGGTATGTTCACTCGGGGTCTTGGATTTAGCCTTGAGGACCACTGAAGCACCCTCAGGATGTTGGCAGTGGAGCCCCTCAGGGTGATTTTCAGCCACCTGCCAAGTACAGTCCCATTCCAAGAGAATAAGGTAAATATCTCCCTAAGTAAGGTCATACTACTGAGTAATTGTGATTTTGCTATTAAAAATGCCCTTGATAAAGAGCCTGGGCAGCTATCTGCTCAGGACCCCTTCTGAAAATCCAGAAGCTAATCTTATTTCCAATAAAACTCTCCTAACCTCAGACTTTGGTTTGTGACTTCACCTGGCCAGCATGACCAATTATCAAGTCTGTACTGGGGCCACATCAAAGTGGAGTAAAAGGCTTTATTTTTTTATTTTTTTGTTTAATAGCTCCTTTCAGTCCCAATCTGGAAAGATTATGCAGGAGACATCTGAGAGGGTGTCTGTCCAATATTTTCGAAGGATAACTGCTCATGATGGAGGGCAGAGGGAGGGTAAGAAAGGTGCCCAGAGTCAGAAAATGGATCTCTGGGATGTCTCTTTGTGATCAACCACCTGAGCAGGTCTATAGACTCCCAGAGGCAGATTAGATTGTCCTGCATGAAAGGAAGTGGTTCCCTAGTCAGGAAGTCCAAATTTTCATGGTGTTGTCAAGTAGAAAACAGGAAAAATGGGTAAGAAATGATAAATGGATGTCAGTTTTCCTTTCTCTCAACACCAAGAGAAAGCCAATTGAGCCAGAATCTTACTTTCCCCAGGAGTGGTGATGAATTAACAACTAGAAGTAGGTATCTGATTTGAGGTCTGGCAGGACAGCCCAAGGACTAGAGTTCACAAAAAAGGAATGTTTTGGGGAAGGGAAGGGAAAGTTGCTTACCCAGTTGAGTAGTCAGTACTCAAAAGATGCCTCTGGGGGTTTTGATGGCTCACTCAAGTGTAGCCTTGGCCAGAGTGTCTCAGTCCTGTAGTACAGGACAGTTGAGCCCACACAACGAACTCTTTGAGAAAAAAGGAAAACAACGTGAGAAACGAGAATCTCAGGATCTGGAAGTAAGCATAGAATGAGCTGCCACTACCAAGTGTTTCTAGATGGCAAAAAGAGCCCCTAATGCTGGCTCCTGCCCTTAGGTTTCATTGCTAGATGAGTGGGACAGAGGGAAAGGAACTCAAAAATCCCAGCAGATCTGCTCCTAAACCTGAAAGGGACCTCTCTGTGCAAGCAGAACAAAGAAGGTGTTTGTTACATGCTGAGACTTTTAAATAGCATTTTTGCTGGGCTTTTGAGGGGATGGGTTAGAGAAACCACAGGCTTATGGTCTGCTGATACATCCTCTGTAACCTGTTGACATATCTTCAGGGGACAGCACATTGCTTAACATATCTTTTGTGATCTACTGGTGTTCTCTGTGACCTAAGTAAAATGGAATCTATATTTCTTTGAGATGGTAGGTGAACTCATACAAACTGGTGGTGTCCGTGCTGTGGCTCTATCAATATGAACACCTGTGGTGGATCTATCAGCTTCTAGGCTTTCCTTAGTTGGTATGGCTTTTAGTAATGTCTCTCTTAAATTGCCTGTTATAAACCAATTCAGGGTTTGTGTATCTTTTTTGGTTTGTTTCATCAATCCATATGTATCTAGGAATGTATCCATTTCTTTAATTAATTGGAGTATAAGTATTCAAAATAGTTACTTATAATCCCCTACATTCTTTTTTTTTTTGGCGGGGGGGGCACCGGGGATTGAACCCACAACCTCGTGCCTGCCTGACAGGCATGTAAGCCGCTGAGCCAAACTCCTGGCCCTGGTTTTTTGAGGCAGGGTCGCACTGTGTAGCTCAGGCCAGCCTTGCACTCACTTTGTAGCCCAAGCCAGCCTCGAACTCACAACGCTCCTCCTACCTCAACCTCCCGAGTGCATAATCCTGTACATTCTGATGGTTCCTGTTGAGATTTCACCTTGTTCATTCCTGATTGCATTAATATGTGCTTGTTTTCTTTCTTTTGGTAAATTTGGCTAGGTGCTTATCACTCTCATTTGTCCTTTTTAAAGAACCAAGTATTTGATTATTGATTCATTATGTTTTGTAGTCTCATTTTTATCAATCCCCACTGAAATCTCTATAGTCTCTTCCTACTGCTTTTGGATTTGTTTTGCGCTTGATTTTCTAGACACTCTGATGCAATACGAGGTTATTTATTTGGTATTTCTTTATTCTTTTAATATGTGCTCTGGTGGATTAAAAATTAGTGGTCAACTTGTAAAACCCAACTAAATTGAACCAGCATGGTGCTTGCTACAGATGGCCTACCTGAGAATTGTTGCCAATAGCATAAAAAGATAACTGGAGGAGAAGATGTTGTGCTATTGATTCTCCTGGAGAAGCTTGTCATGCTAGTTTTCCTGACACGAACTCAGTTTTTTTCATCATTGGAGGAACTAAGGTCTTTGTTGTTGCCAAGGAGGGCTGTGATTATTTTCAGGAATGCTCAGGTCCTTACCTCAAATGTTGCTTCCTGGTTCCAGTGCAGATTTCTCAGCCTGCTGGCACAGATCCTTCATCCTGCTGGTGAAGACTTTCTCGTTTCCACTACTGACCTTTGGGCCCTCCCAGTGCAGATCCTTGATACAGACTTGCATGGAATCTTGCTGTGGGCTCTAGGCCTCCAGTTGGACTTGAGGAAGATGTTGCCATGAACTCTAGGTCTTCAGCTTGACTTGTACAGGATATTACTTGGGATTCAGGTCCTCAGCTGGATTCTTTGGTTCTCTAGTGTTTGAACAGATCTCCTGAAATCTTCTGCATTTGACTATTTGGGTAAATATTATAAAATAATCCTATAAATTATATGTCCTGTATTAAATTTATTCCCCTTTAAACCCTGAATACAACATATGAATTCATAGATGTAAACTTTCCTTAGAACCACTTTCAATATAACCTATATGTTTTCATATTTTGTGCTTCCATTATCACTTGATTGTTTGAACTTTTTACTTCCTCTTTGAGTTCTTCTGTGATCCATTTATTAGTCAGTAATATAATATTTAATCTCCATTTTTTACTTTCATTCCACTATGATCTGACTATATGAAAGGAATTATATTATTTATTTTGTATTTCTTTAAACATGATTTATGGCTGAATATATGTCCTATTCTGGAAAAGTTCCAACCTTTCTTTTGCTATTGATTTTTAGTTTCATTACATTGTGATCCAGTAAAGTGTATAAGATTATTTCTTTTCAATTTATTGATACTTGTTTTATGGTCTGCAATATAATCTGTTTTGAGGAACATTCTGAATTAAATTTATGTTCTTTTGTTTAATGGAATACTCTGTATGTGTCTGTTAAATTAATCTGTTTTATGGTATAATTTAACTCTGATTATTTTATATTTTTTGGTCTGATTGACCTGTTTATTTGTGTGAGTAGGATATAGAAGTCCTCCATTATGCTTCTATTACTGTCCATCCTTTCATATATATTTATAGCAATTTTTAATGAAATTTAGTACACTGGCATATCATATATACATATGCATATATATATATATATATGAATGTCATATTGTTATATTTTTTCTTTTAGCAATGTATAGTTACTTTTTCTCTCTTCTGACCAGTTTTGGTTGGAAGTTAGTTAAATCTGACAGATAAAAGTATAGTTACTCCTGCTTGTTTTTCTACTCCAGCTGCTTTGATTAACATTTTCCATCCTTTCACTTTCAGTCTATTTTTCTTCTGGAGAGGTGTGTGTGTGTTCTTCACAGGAAATGTATAGATATTTCTTGTGTTTGGTCTTTCATAGTCTACATTTTTAAATTAGAGAATTAAGACCATTTGCATTTAGTGTTATTTTTAGAAGTATGTACTAATTGTTTTTTTAAATTAATAACAAAGCTCTAAGGAGCAAAATCTCCTAAGGAGATTTATTTATGTATTCAATTTATTTTAAATGCAATAAAACAAAAACAATAAAATGAAATAAAACAATGCAGTGAGAATGACCTTGAACTTCAAAACAAGACAGTAGGAAATCAATAGTAGTTACTACCCTGCACATTGCCATTTTCCAAATAGTTGCTCAGGCTACTAGATACAGGCATGCAAAGTTAATCAAACAGTACAAACCCTGAGTTCTTTCTTCACTTCAGTTGCTATCATTTCAGAAATTTCACGTGTGTGACTTCCAACTTATCTTGTGTCTGTGTCTCCTGCACTTGATTTGGGTGGGGCTCAGCATGTGACATGCCTTCTTTTCGTATAGTCTGCCACAGCAGGTACACTGGGGAGCATGGTCTCTTCTCTGGGCCTGCTGTGGCTAGTTATCCAGGAGGGGCATGGCTTCCTCTCTGGGCTTGTTGTGGCTGGCTTTCCAGGGATGTGTGGCTTCCTCCTTCGGGCTATAGCAGCAGGATATTGGTTGGGAGGGGGTGTCTTCCTATGGTGGTTGACTTTCTGGGAGGGAATGTACTTATTCTTGTCATTATGCTTTTCCAGTGCTTCATTTTTCCTGCTTCTCAATCATTTAATCTCCCAGGGAAATTCACTCTTTCTCTTGGCTTTGTGGATGTTATAACCCTCCCCATCTGTGTTTAGAATTTCTTTATGTATTTTCTGTAATGTTGGTGTGGTAATCATGTATTTCTTTAGCTTATAATTATCATGCACAGTATTTATTTAGACTTCAATTTTGAAGGGTAGTTTTGGATGATATAGTAATATGCACTGAGATTTATTTCTTTTCAGAGCTTAAAAAGTTTTATTCCAATCCCTCCTGAAATTAAAGTTTCTGTTGAGAAATCTACTGTTTTTCATATGTGTTTGCCATTTTAAGTAATTTGATAGTAGTCTCTAGCACATTTTACTATTTTTTCTTTCTTCTAAATTTTTGGTGTTTTGATTTTGATGTGTGGTAGAGAGGTTCTACTTTGGGTCATGTTTATTTGATGTTGCAATTGCCTCCTTCTAAGTACACACCACATTCCCCAGATTTGGGAAATTTTTTTAACAATTTCATTGAATAAATTTTTATGCTATTGGCCTTTATTCAATGCTCTTATTGAGCCTGATGGTTCTTAAATGACTTTTTTTGGAGTTGTCAAGAAGCTTTTGAATAATCTTTTAATTGTTTCTAGTATTTATTTGAATGAATATTCTGGTACATCCACCAGTATTCAAGTCCTATTATTGTGTTATCTGACTGATATTGCCAACTGTCAAGAATTTCAATTTGTTTTTTTATTTTTTATTGAAGTTTTCATTTCCAGAGATTTCCTTAGTAACTGGCTTTCTCCTAATGTTGTTCTTTTGGCTTTTAATGTGATTCAGCATGAAAGCACACACTAAATGTGTTTAAAATACTACGTTTTATCTCTACCACTGCATTGCGAAAGAGGGAACATACAAGAAAAAATCAACATCCTAGGAACATAGAATTTAAACTTGTTTTAAAAGTTCTCTACTATTATTTTATTTTATGGGAAAAGAACTAAAACACATTTTCATTAAAAATACAAGAATAACAATAGTTAGTGAACTGTGTATTGTTATCTTTAATGTAGTTACTCAAAGGAAAAGTATGGCCATAAAATATTCTCCCATCAGTATTAGCACAAACCTTTCTTTTTGATGAACTAAGAGATACTAGTAGTATGACAAATTTGCACTTTTTCCCTTTTTCATTTCTTCCTTTCCAATTTCACCCATCCTAGTTCCTTTTTCCTTTGGAAAAATTTCTGCCCATTTCACAATATCTATTGTACATTTTAGACTATATTTACACTATAAGTTTTACACACCAGGGAGACAATATGATGTTCACACATGTGAGTCTGATTTACTTCATTTATGAGTATGGTCTCAGGTTGCATCCATTTATCTATAAAAGTCTTGAGTTTATACTTCTTTATTGCTGATTAGTACTCAATTATATAAAAAGACCACATCCACTCCTTAGTTGATGCACATTTGGGTTATTTCCAGGATTTAGCTATAAACGTGAGTGCATATGTATCTTTGCAGTATGTCGTTTTTAATTTTTCCAGGAAGACACCAAGAATGGGTACAGCTGGGTTGACTAGGATCTCTAATCCTAGCTTTGTGAAGAATCACCATACTGATTTCCATAGTGGTTGCACTAGTCTGCACTCCCACCTATAGTGGAGAAGTGTTCTTTTTTCCCCACAGCCCATCCAGCATTAGATATTGGTTAATTTCTGGATCACAGCCATTCTTTCTGGAGTAAGATGGAATCCCAGTGTGGTTTTAATTTGCATCTCTTGAATGGATCGATGATGTTGAACATTTTTTCATATTTTTATTTGCCATTTTTGTTTCATCATCTTAGAAGTGCATATTCATCTCAGATATTGATTTGCACATTGGGTCTTTTTTTGCTTTAGAAGCTGTTTCTTTTTAATTTTAGTTTATTTTAAAGAGAATAAAACCATACAAAATAAAACAGAATAGAGCCAATCAAAACAAAACAGTGAATGCAACAGGACTTCAAAACAAGATAATGGGAAATCCACAATGGTTACTGTAATGTCTCTTGTTATCTTCAAATACCTGCCTATAACATCAGACATAATAAAATCAAACAACACAAAATAATAAAATCAATCAAAACAGGAGATTCTGATGTTTATTTCAATTTTTTACATGTTCTAGATATAAGTTCTTTGTCTGAGGGGCAGTACAGGGAAATTGGAATCAATGGTAATAGAAACCACAAAAACTTCATAAACACATGGAAATTAAATAACACCCACCAGAACATCCAATGGGTCACAGATGAAATTAAAAAAGAAATTAAACAATATCAGCAATTTAACAAAAATTCAGATACAACACAACAAAACCTGTGAGATGCAATGAAAGCAGTCAGAAGAGGGATGTTTATAGTGAAGAATTCTCACAACATGAAAACAGAATGAGCACAAAACAACCAAATGTTGCACCTCAACCTTCTAGATAATAAAAGCAAGTTAAGCCCAAAGCCCATACAAGTAAGGAAATGATAAAGAATGGAGCAGAAATTAATGCAATTGAGACAAAGAGAACAATGCAAATAATCAAAGAATCAAAGATTTGTTCTTTGAAAGATTAAAAAATTGATAAACTCTTAGTCAAACTTATCAAAAAAAGGAAAGAAAAACTCAAATTCATGCAATGAGGAATGAAAATGGTGAAATCACTATAGATTCTGTGAAAATTCAGAAGATCATCAAAAGTAACTTCAAGGATATCTAAAAAGATGGAAAACATAGAAGAAATGGACAAATTTCTAGATTTGCATGACTTACCAAAAATGAATCAAGAAGACAAAGAGAAGTTCTGAATAACCCAATATCAGTTAATGAAAGTGAAAATGTAATAAAATACTTACCAACAAAGAGAAGCTGAGGTCCTGAAGAATTCATTGCTAAATTCTACAAGAAATTTGCACAATATTTAATGCCAATACTACTCAATATCTTTAATGAAATTGAAAGGGAAGCAATACTCCTAAATTCACTCCTGGAGACAAGAATTACCTTGGTACTGCCAGATGTGGTGGTGCACACCTTTAATCCCAGCACTCGGGAAGCTGAGGCAGGAGGATCATTGTAAGTTTGAGACCAGCTTTGGCTACAAAGTGAGTTCAAGGTCAGCCTGAACTGCATAGTGAGACCCTGCCTCAAAAAAATAGGGCCAGGGATTAAGCTCAGTGGCCTAAGCACCTGCCTGGCAAGTATGAGGTTGTGAGTTCGATACCCAGTACAAAAAAAAAAAAAGAATTACCCTGGTACTAAAACCAGAGAAAGACCCAACCAAAAGAGAACTTAAGGACAATCTCCCTTATGAACGTAGATGCAAAAACACTCAATAAGATACCAGTAAATAGAATGTGACAAATCATCAAGAAGATTGCACACCAAGAACAGGTGGGATTCATCCCAGGAATGCAGGGATAGTTCAGCATATGCAAATAAATATAATGCACCATATCATCATAGCCAGAGAAAAATCAAATGGTCATCTCAATGCATGCAGAAAAGGCTTCTGATAAAGTTCAACACCCATTCATGATGAAATTGAAAGGGAATCAATGCTCCTAAATTCACTCCTAAAACACTCCTAAATTCACAGAAAATCAGAATAGATGGACTGCATCTCAATCAGCTAAAAGCTATGACAGATCAATAGCCAACATCCTACTAAATAGACAATAACTGAATGTTTTCACTCTGCAATCAGGAACAAGGCAAGGGTTTCCATTATCAGCACTCCTGTTCAACATAGTTTGGGAGATATTAGCCAGAGCAGTTAGACAAGAGAGATAAATAAAAGAAATAATGATAGGAAAGGAAGAAGTTAAACTATCATTATTTGCAGATGATATGATACTCTGCATAGAAGTCCTCAAAAACTCCACCTTACAAAGACAACACTCAAAAATCAATAGCATTGCTGTTCACAAACACAAATTCACTGAGAGAAATTATGGAAATCACAACTTTCACAATAGCATCCAAAAAATGAAATATTTTGGGATCAATCTAACAATGAAAATAAAAGATTTGTACATTAAAAATTACAGTATTCTGAAAAAGGAGGTCAAAGAGGATATCACAGAATAGAAAGGTATCACTTGCTCCTGGATGGGAAGATCCAACATAGTGAAAATGGTCAAACTCTCAAAATTGTTATAAAAGTTTGATACAATCCAATCAAAATATCATTAGTATATGTCACACAACTAAATAAAACAATCTTAAAATCCATGTGGAAAGAGATGAGACCAAGAATAGCAAAAACAACTTAGGCAACAAAGGCAAAGGAGGGTGAATCACAATACCTGGCTTGAAATTATACTACAAAGCTTCTGATAAAAATCAACATTTTACTGGCAAGAAAAAAGAAAAACAGATCTGAGGATCAGTGGAACATATTAGAAGATGCAGACAAAACTCAAAACACACTCAGACTTATCTTTGACAAAGGGGTCGAACACATTTACTGGAAGAAAGATAGGTTCTTTAATAAATGGTGATAGAGAACTGGCTTTCCACATGCCAAAGACCAAAAGTAGACCCATATATGTCACCATGTACTAAACTAAAGTCAAAATGGATCAAAGATGTGAATATTAAAACAGAAACACTAAATCTACTGGAAGAGAAAGTGCATAGAAATCTTGAAGGCATAGGTGTTGGCAGAGAGTTCATGAACAAAACCCAGACTGCACAGGAAGTACTTCAAAGAATCAACAACTGGCATCTCTTCTTATTAAAAAGCTTTTGCACAGCAAGATAAATAACCAACAGAGTGAAAAGGCAACCCACAGAGTAGGAAAAAATTCTTTTCTTGACTTTTATAGCTGGTTTAGTGGTTACCATAAAAGAAATTGCTGTAGATGAGTCAAGAAAGAATAAAAGATTTTTTACTAACTCAGGTTGACAAAAGCATTTTAGCGATTTAGGATGGGTAGGAGACCATGGAGGAAAAAGGAAAATAATAAGAAAAAAGAAGAGAGAAACAAAGGAAAAATAGTTTTGATGTAATTTTTTATACCAAGAAAGGAGGAGGCTAGTAGCTGAGACTTGAGAGGTTATGTGACTGGAAGTAAAGGAAGAAGCAATGGGAAAGAAATGTAACTGGAAAATAGGAGAAGTTATAGGGAGGTAGGATCTAGTCAATAAAGCAAAACTACATAGTTAAGAGACTCAAGAACACTTTGTGGTATACTACAGAAATAAATGTAATTATTACCCATATACTCTTGTATACACATATACACTGTCACATGTGCACTCTAAAAGAAAGAAAACAAAAGAACAAGTTTTAATGACTGTATATATAATCATACATATACATATATATGCAAGAAGATAGGACGGAATATAAATCAAAAGTGAGAGAATACACAGAAAGATGGAATCTAGTTAATGAACTAACAGAAGCACAAATCTATCAGACCCTATGAAGCAATACTTGGTGTTGGAGGACATAATATGGTATAGTAAGTGCAATAGTTGACTAATTGTGTCAATCTGAGTAAGAAACACCCAACTAAATTGGATAGCATAGTTCTGGGTGTGGTTGAGGGTATTTACTGAAGATCTGGTGGAATTTATTAGGTGGGAGTGAGAGCAAATCATAGGTTTCCTGCCTAAATTGTATAAAAGGGAAACAAAGATGGAAGGTTTCCTTCTGTTTCTTTGGAGGAGCTCCAGTATTCATCTTCATCTTGGATTTCAGATCCTGGCTTCCTGTGCAGATTCTTCATGCTTCCAGTGCAGACACTTCAGCTACCAGCACAGACCAGTCAGTCTTCTGGCACAGATGCTGCAGCCTTTCATTGCTACAGTGAACTCAAGACCTGTGACTAGATCCTTTGGATCTGCGTCATGCAGACACACCTTTAACACTTTTACATCTGTGGCTTTTTGAGCAGCCATTGTAAGCTAATCTTGCATATTATTATATATTTGTATATCTTACATTAAATGTATTTCCTAAGAAAGCACTGGCTACCTAATGTGGAGGGAGAGAACCAGGTCTCACTGGGAGGTGGTCCCTGCCTGGAAACCAGCGCCACGAGCAGACTGCTGCCAGAGCGGGGACAGCCACACCCAAGCCTCTCTCTGTGAGTTGGCACCATTCACGAACTGTGGAGGAAGAGAACCAGGCCTTACCAGAAAATGACCCCTGCTGGGAAACTGTGTCATTTTCATTATTTTGTTGGGTTGGGTTTTATTCTCTTTTGTTTTATTCAATCATGTTAAATCTGATGGCATAAGCAGTTATTTGAAAGATAGCAAGACATATTATGGTAGCCATTTTAGATTTACTATTGGCTTGTTTTGCAGTCCTTTATTACATTCATTGGTTTGTTTTTATTGTTTCTATTTTATTCTGTTCTGTTGGATTTTTACTATGTCCAAAGATATCTGCAGCTACCTGAAGACAACAAAAGGCATTATGGTAACTACTGTTGGTTTTGTAAGATTTTGAAGTCCTGTATCCCTTATTCTGGCTTATTTTGATTGGTTTTATTCTGTTTTATTTTCTTTGACTTTATTCTCTTTGAAATAAATTTCAAAAATAGCAAAAAAGAAAGCACTGGCAGATAAAATAAGATACTATAGAAGTAAAAATAACTGTCCTTTGTAAGCACTTACAAGCATTTCTCCTCTTGGTGTTATTCATACTAGGCTCTAATAAGTTAGTTCAGCACTCCCTTTCAGTTATGTTTAAAGAGAGGAGACTGCATAGAGCAAGAAGAGTGTGGAGCTATGCCCCTCTGTGGTTTTGGATGGGAACTTGTGTATGTCACCAAGTGGCTGAACTATCTCCTACTTACTGACTTAACTTCCTCTGTACCTGGGAATGCAGTGTGAAAATCTGTACTGCCCACTGGACTTTCACATGAAATCAAAGAATAAATTTTAAGGACAACAGAGTTTGAGAGTAGGAAAGATTTATTGAGAGACAGCATTTGAGAGATAAACAGGGTCCCGATTGGGTTGTCACTGAAGTCATTTTTAGGGGTAAATTATATAGCAAATACAAAGTATTGGTAAAAATTGGTCAAACTATAATGAACCTATAGGATTATAAGTATAGTTGCAGGACTAATGTTGATTCAATAAAGAAATGTGTCAAATAGCAAGGGTCATGTGGAAAGAACAAAGCATTTTGGGGAAGAATGGGTTTGTATGTTGTGGTCACTCACCCGGGTGGCTGATGTCTATCTAGATTTCTTGGATCAGATGGTGCTAATTATACTATAATTCTAAATTATTGTTTACCCTTTAGGGAGGCACGTAGGCCTGCACTTCATTGAATGCACCTGCAACCACAATTTTGATATCTTTATTTTTTGCTGACTTTTTTGAAAGTCCAGTCTCTTTGGACTGTATTTTTTAATCTAACTTTGCTATCTATAATATTTTCCCCTTTGAAGAGCTGTGATTAGTAGAGAACAAGTGAAACTTTAATCTAGCTGCTTTGAGCTGAGAAGTGTCAGTATAGAGTAGAATGCAGTTAGTGCCCTTTTCCAGAGGGGTAATATAAGAAGCCTTAGAAGTTATGTTGTAGTTTAGCAATTATACACACCATTTATAAGGTTGATTTAGTGCATCTTGTAAGAGGAGTCTGGCACACTTGTTGGTTTTATTTGTAGTTGGCAAACTTGGAGTTTGGCAGCCTTTAGCTGAGATAAACACATTTTTAAAGAAAGCAAGGCATGCATAACTAAAGCATAAGCACTAGAAAGGAAAAGCAGATTGGGGGAAGTAGGTACATCTGCACAATGTTTTTATTTTTTTTATTTAAGAGAAAAAAGACACATATAAGAAAGACAAAAAGCAAAAGAGACAAACAAATGACTAGAGTAAATGCACAACAGTAACATAGGTTTACAAAACAGGATGATAGAAACTTGACAAAGGTTGCAATATTGCATATCGTTCTCTTCAAAATGGTTGTTTACATTAACAGATATAGACATGTAAAATTGATCTAATCATATGAGTATTAGCTGTTTTTTCTCAATAACTAATACATTCAGCAGTATGTTCAATTTAGTTATCTTACACATACATATATACAGATTTATGTCTTTTCCTTTTCCCTTTCCTTTTTCCCCCTTTTCCCTCCCCAATTACTTTTGCTCTTGGAGCTGTTTTTTATGCTTACATAGTATTTATTATAGATTTTGGATGATATATACTTTTTCAGTTTTTTACACTATGGAGACAATATGGAATTTGCACATGTGAATTTGATTTATCTCACTTATGAGTATGGGCTCAAGTCATGTCCATTTACTTATAAAAGTCTCAATGTAATCTTTCTTAATAGCTGAGTAGTACTCCATTGTATAAAAATACCACATCTTTTTTATACAGTCTTTGATTGATGGGCACTTGGGTTGTTTCCAAGATCTGGCTATTACAAATTGGGTTGCTATAAACATGGGTGCACAAATATCACTGTGGTATGATGTTTTCAATTCTTCTGGAAAAATGCCCAGAAGTGGGATAGCTGGGTTGAATGGGATCTCTAATCCTAGCTTCTTGAGGAATCTCCACACTGACTTCCAGTGGTTACACCAGTCTACACTCCCACCAACAGTAGAGAAGAGTTCCTTTTTTGCCACAGCTCCTCCAGCATTTGTTGTTGGTTGATTTTTTAATGTTGGCCGTTCTTTCTGGAGTGAGATGGAATCTCAGTGTTGTTTTAATTTACATTTCCCGAATGACCATTGATGTTGAACATTTTTTCATATATTTGTTTGCCATTTGTATTTCTTTCTCTGAGAAGTGTGTATTCATCTTAGATGCCCATTTTTGGATTGGGTCTTTGAATTTTAGGGGCCTTATTTCTTTTAATTCTTTGTATGTTTTAGATAGAAGTCCTTTGTCTGATGGACAATTGGCTAAGATATTTTCCCAATTCGTGGGTTTTCTTTACACTCTGTTGGAGATTTCCTTTGATGTGCAAAAACTTTTTAGTAAGATAGATCCAAGTTGTTGATTCTGGGAAGTGTTTGATTGATTTTTATAAAATGACAGTTTTATCAAATTTATTTAATACGAGTATCAACTCTTTGAAATGATACTTGATTAAGCATCATGCAGGATAATCAGTATGTAAACAAATGTGCTGCCCAAATGATGCTTCAGGTAAACTATTAAGTGGTATTAGTTACTAACACACGTTAAACAGACAGATGGAGAACCATTCATAAAATGATTTCAATGAGTGTGCTCTTTGATGTATTTGGCCAAGTTGAATCATAATTGTTTTACAGTTTTTAGAATTATAATTACAAAGGGACTAGTCAGAAAATTTTTATAGGTCATCAATTAACAGAGATCTTGTAATAAGAGTCAGACTGAAAAAACCCTTTTAAACATGTAAAATCAAAAGCTGTTTATAAAAGCATAGCCCGACAGTATATTTTATTGTAATTGCAGATGTACAAGATTTGTGTGTGTGTGTGTGTGTCAGGGATCAAATTCATGACCTCACACTTGCCAGGCAGACACTTATGCTGCTGAGACAAATTCTGGCCCTGGTTCTGTTTTGATAGCCACAATTGTTTGATAGCCACAGTGGATAGCCAAACCTGCTGTTTTGAAATCCACATGTAACTGTTTTCTCCAAAGAGACAGACTGATAAAGGTAATTTTAACTGTTTTTATTTTAGGATGGGTGTTTCAGGCCAGGTTGTGTACTAGGAAGAGGTAACACTTGCTGGAGTTAAGTATGTAGTTTAAATGGTAGAGGAAGAAGATCTGCCAAGGCTCTAATTTTCCCTGTTACAAATACCTATGTATGACAGTTCTTTTTTTTTCCATTTTTGAAAAGAAACAAGGGGACAGAAGGCTTCCCTATCTATCTCTTCAGACTTGTATGCAATCTAAGACACGTTTTAAACATAACTGTGTCCAATGTCAGTGGCATTGATCTAGAGGTTTAAGAAAGTGGTCAGAACAGGGTCATTCCCCCTCATTGTACAGCTGTGTTCTCCTTGTTGTGATCCTGTGAACCCTGGACCATATTTATCTATAGGCTTTTAATGGTTGCTGGCCAGGTAAGATGTTTCAGAGAGAAATCATGGCAAGAGAGAGGCACTCCTCTAGGGACTGAGGCTATGGCGAACTTTTAATAACTGTTGTTGTTCAAAACTTATTAAGTGCATAAAATATTTATAGAACTTTCTTTATCAGTGAAATTATCTGTACTATAAAAACCAGTCAGTATGCTCTACAAAGCATCATTTTTTAGGGGAGAGGGAAGTGAAATGGGTTAATATATAGTTTTGGCTCTTGAAGACTGGAAATTATAAATTAAACGTAGGGTCTGTCCAAGGCTGTCCTTTTCTTACTATGTGGGTTACATTGGAATGCAGAAACTCCCACTTTCTCCAGGCCACACCTGTGCCCTCAATGGTCTGTAATGCCCACAGGGCAAGATAAAATTTGCTGAAGACCATGAGGATCTTTAGTATATGGTATGTCTTGGTATGTTTTTCCCCAATCCCCTCCCCTCTTCAATCTCTCTCTCCTTATTTACAAAACTGTTTCCATTTTATCCTTTATCATTTTTTCTTTTCCGTTGCTTCCTTTCTATTGTCCCCTCCCTAGTTCCTCTTTTGATTTGAACAATTTCTTCCTATTTTACAGTATCTATTGTGTATTTTGGTCCTTATTTATTATTTCACTTTCTTACACCAGAGAGAAAAATACACCTGTCTTACTTATTTTACTTAAGTTTGTGGTCTCAAGGTAAATCCATTTACCTAGAAGTATCCGAAGTTTATCTGCCTTTATGGCTGAGTAGTACTCCACTTTATAAAAAAATATTTCTTATCCATTCCTTGGTTGATGTGCATATTGGGTTATTTACAAGATTTATTTGCTATTTATTTATTTACTATTTATTGCAGTAACAATAGTAAAATTTCACTTGGGGGAAAAACAGAATCTCTGTTAACTCTTGACTTACTTTTCAAGAATCCTTTGTTCTTCTTCATAGCCCACAACAATCATCACATCTATTCCATAAGAAGTGCATTACCACTGCTCCTGCCCTTCTCACTGACAAGATAAATGTGGACCAGATGAAAAGGTCTTCACCTTTGCCCATCCTGAGTCACTGATCTATCAACCCCAACTTTATGCATTCCTAATATTGTCTCTGTCTTTTACTCCATCCTTTGCCATACACCTCATACAGGCAATTGAGGATCTTAGCTAGGTTCCTGGCATTTGGCACCCAAACAAGAACCATCTGATTAGGCCTTCTACCGAAGACCCCACTGAAGTAGAAAGGAAGAGGACCCAAGATGCCAAGAGAACTCTGTGGAACATAGAGACGTCCCAACAAAAGTGAAAGGTAAGCACAAGATGTTTTCAATTAGCTGGAAAGCAATGGAGCAGAATCAATCCACATAGGAACAAAAATATTATTGCTATGCATGCTGCCAAAGCAGGCTGGAGCTCATGTCAGCACCCATATGTAGACCGAAATGTTACAAAAAATTATTAAATTTTTCCACAGGCAGAAACCTTGGATATTGAAACTTGGGACAAGGTCACATTTAATTGGAATACCCCTGTGTTTGTTATTTCTTAAAATATCTAGTAAAAGGAGATTGTTACAGGATGGAGAGCAGTTAACTCTTATTTACAGCCCGTGGGAACTTTGTAGCCAGAGCTTCCATCCCCCACTGCTGTTCATAGGGATTGACCCCTGATTGTCATAAAACCCAAAAGATTGCTTCTTTAAAATTCCTTGAGCGTGACCCACCAGAGGAATGCTTGGCCAGCCTCGCAGGACACAGAGGTACTCAGCCCAGCCCAGGACCCCACAGCTACTCCTTAGGGACTGACCAGAATAGCTGCAGGGCCTTGGGGAGCTTGGGCTCACCCCACCAGAGTGCAGAGTGTGCACAAGCTCCATACTTCAGTGGAGCGGCCTGCATGCCACATTCTAGAGCTCGCAGGCCCCACCCAGCCAGGAGCAGGCCCTGGCACTGTAGACTTGGGACTCGCCTAGGCTTGCCTGGCACAGCAGAAGCCCTGAACTTCTTGCAGCCACACTTAGGGTCCAGGCGGTACCTCACTCTGGGGTACACTCTGCCTAGTTCCCTAGGACTGGGAGGCCTTGCCCCCTACCCAGTAAGGAGGAGGCTCCACCCACATGCCCCGGGAGGTAGCCCTCACTTGCTGCACACAGGATCCAGCTCTACTGGGTCCTGCTACTCAGCGCGACCCACCAGAGAAATGCCTGGCCAGCCTCACAGGACACAGAGATACTCAGCCCAGCCCAGGACCCCACAGCTGCTCATCAGGGATTGACCAGCATAGCTGGAAGGCCTTGGAGAGCTTGGGCTCCCCCCACAAGAGCTCAGAGTGTGCGTGAGTTCCATACTTCAGTGGAATGGCCTGCACACCGCATCCTAGAGCTCGCGGGCCCCGCCAAGGCAGGAGCAAGGCCCCAGCACTGTAGGCCTGGAACTTGCCCAGGTTTGCCTGGCACAGCAGAAGCCCTGAACTTCTTGCAGCCAGACTTAGGGTCCAGGTGGTGCCACACTCTGGGGTACACTCTTCCCAGCTCCCTGGGACTGGGAGGCCTTGGCCCTCACCTGGTAAGGCAGAGGCTACACCCACATGCCCCAGAAGGCCGCCCTAACTTGGTGCACACAAGATCCAGCTCTACCGGGTACCGTGGCTCAGCACAACCCACCAGGGCAACACCCAGTCAGACTTGCAGGACACAGAGCCACATAGGTTCTAGAAAAAAATGGCAAAACAAAAGACCAAGAGGCAGTCACAGTTCCCCAGCTCACTGAGAACAAACCCGAGACACTAAAATAGAAGACAGTGGGAGTCACACAACTGAACTTTCTGAAATGATAGAAAATGAAGTAAAGAAACAGCTCAATGAAGCTATAGAGAAATTCAAATCAGAAACATTCTCTCAGCTAAAAGATGAAATAAGAATTATTATTAAAGAAATGTGTGTATCTAAAGAAGTGCAAGATAAAAAATAGAACTTAAGAAAATGATCGAAACTTTCAATGAACAATATAAGACACAAAACAGAATGGATGAAACAGATGCAAAGGGAAATTCAGGAATTGAAAAACTCCGTGGAAAGTTCAAAAAACTGCTTGAATGAAGCTGAAAATAGAATCTCAGAACTTGGAGACACCATGGGAGATCATGATGATGAAAGAAAAGATCTCTTAAAAATAGTAAGGAACTGGACTTCCTGCAAAATGGCAGACCAGATAACACCATGACAGGGAGACTCCCTGAAATATACCATCCAAATGCTGGAATATAAAATAATATAATAACAGAGAGAAGGAAAAAAGAGGGAGATGGGTCCTCTGAACCCAAGAAGAATCTAAAATGAGAACTGTAGCCCACAGAAAGAGTAAAAAAAAGAAATAAACAAAGGTGGAAATTGGTGGCACCTCTAACCGGAGCTGAATCCAATTAGTGGCGGGACCTGAACTGGGAAAGTGCGATTAAAGTGCGGGTGATACACGATTGAATTACTGTGGCTGCAGTGGAGATGGCAGAGGCAGCAATCAATTGTGGAACAAGGTGGTCGTGAGCAGGTGAATGAGTGAACCTGGTGGGCCCCAGCGCCCTACTCCCCACCCCCAAAGGAGAGCGAGGGACAGGCATCCATCTTGAGACCAGAACCACACATAATTAGGCATGGTTCCTTGTCCACACCAGGCCCTAGAGGGTCCTGGCGGAATCTGCACAGGCACCCGGGGGTGACAGGGGAAGTTTGGCAGTTGGCCCATACAGGGTTCTCATGCAGTGGCCCCATCCTCATGCACTGCACCAGACATTCTTGCAGTGGAAACAGGCTGGGAAAAGGCAGTGTACCAGCACAGGCTCACTGCAGAGCCCAGGAAAAGGCCAAGACGGAAAAGTAGAGGGTGCTCTCTGGACTCCAATACAAGCAGAACAAATCCAGGAGAAGCAAATGCAGAAAAGGTCAGGAGTCCAAAAATTAAACTCTCAGAGGAGATGACAACCGAAGTGGGGAGACAACTCCATGAAGCTATAAAAGAAATTAAAGCGGCACACCTAGCCCAACTGAAAATTGAAATGAAATACATAATAGGGGAATCGCTAAGCACCTCTAAAGGAGACATAGCCAGAAAGGTGGAGGATGGAAAATCAAAGGAAATGGAGAATGACACAAATAAAGACTTAGAATGCATCAATCAGATTCAGAGAGACTACCAGGAAATCAAAGACTCCAATAAAAGTTGGCAGAACCACCTGAAGGAAACTAAAGATAGTCTTTTGAATCTGGAAGAAAGAATGGCAGACTAGGGGAGAGAAAGGAAAGACTTTCTAAAAATAATAAGAAATCTGGAAGTGGCAGTGCAATGGCTGCAAGACAACCCAAGGAAATATAACTTACGAATAAAAGGTGTGAGTGAAAAAGCAGGGGTCAATACAAATGAAATTAAAAGCCTATTTACAGAAATAATTTCAGAAAATTTTCCAAGCATGGGAACAGGAAGAGACTTTCAGATAACTGAAGCATATAGAACTCCAGCTAAACGACCAAAATAGGCCTACACCTGGACATATAATAATCAAGATTCCAGAAATTCAACACAAAAACAAAACATTAAAAGCTATTAGAGAAAAGGGACAGATTACCTACAAAGGAAGGCCCATCAGAATCACGACAGACTTCTCAACACAAATCATCAGGTCAAGAAGAGCTTGGAGTGAAATATTTCAAGCCCTGTAGGAAAATAACTTCCAACCCAGATTGACATACCCTGCAAAATTATCTTTTAAAATCAATGGAGAAACAAGATACTTCCACGACAAAGAACAACTAAAGGAATTTATGACAACCGAGCCAACCCTACAAAGAATACTGAAGGACATTCTAGAGAGAGATAAAGAATTCCACTGCTCCAGAAACAGTGAAAGAGCGATACCACCGAGCAGGGTGGACAAATGAAAAATCCATCAATGGGAGTTAAGTCCAGTATTGTTTTCAATGAACTGTTTAGTTTAATCCTATTCTACCTCGACTGGCCTAATTTTTTCATACATGATGACAAAGACAGCTATCTTAAAGATAACAAAATTTATAAGGGTAACCTTCAATGATATGTGATCACCTAGCTTCAAAACCAGGTATTACTTTCACTGTTCTGTTCTGAGGGATTTTAACTTATCTTAGTGTGTTTGTGTTACAACAGATGATATAGGCAACTGCCTTGAAGCTAATATGAGGCATTATAGAAATCAACGTTGCATTACTATGTATTGCCTCCATTACCTTATTTGTTATTGGTTTTCTTCAATACTTTTTCATTCAACTATATTTGGCCAATTGGTAAGAGCATTTAGTTTGAAGACAATAAAAGGAATTACAAGGGGAACTGAGGAAGGAAGGTATGGAAAAAAGACATAGTTTTACATGAGGCTATTCATAAGACAGTTTAAAAGTCTATACTACTAAATGCATTAACTGGTGAGAGAGAACAGTTGATATTCATATGATCAGATCAACCCAACATGTCTCTACCTGTCAGTCTGAACAGCCCCCTTAATGGTAAAAATATACAATGTTGCAGCCACTGTAAAATTCCAACCATCGAAATTCCTACACCTATAATATTACAGTATCAGATATGTTGCTGTTGTTTGTTGATTCCCTTAGTTTTTTGTTTCTCTTATGTACGACCATTCTTTTATCCTTTATTGCTTTCACTCTGAACTATTTCAGACTATATTAGACCTGATGTTATAGGTAATTATTTCAATGATAACAAGAGGTATTCTAAGGGGAAAGGAAGGAAGGGAAAAGGAAAAAGACATAAATTTATAAATATACATAATTAAGACAGTTAAAAAAACTATTACTAAATACAATAGCTATTGAAAAACAAAAGTTAATATTCCTGAATTGATAAATCTTACATGTCTATATCTGTCAATATGATCAACTCCTATGAAGGTAACAATATGCAATATTGTAACTACTGTTAAACTTCACCCACCTCAGTGTGTAAACCTACAATGTTATCATATCAGATCTGTTGTTGTTGTTTGTCTATCTTTTTTACTTTTTGTTTCTATCTTCTGTATCTATTTTCTCTTAAATAAAAAAAATAGTAAGGAACCAAGAAACAACAATTCAACAGCTGCAAGATGATGCCAAAAGAAATAACATAACATTGGTAGGCATAAATGAAAAAGCAGAGGTCAATACTAACAATCTACGAAGACTATTCACAGAAACAATAGCAGAAAACTTTCCAAACATGGGAAGAGAATCTGAAATACAGGTTACTAAGGCATACAGAACCCCAGTTAACGATAACAAAAATAAATCGTCACCCAGACATATAATAATAAGGGTATCACAAATGCAGCACAAGAACAAAATACTAAAAGCTGTCAGAGAAAGGAAACAGATCATCTATGAAGGAAAGCCTATCAGAATCACTGCAGACTTCTCAACACAAACCTTTAAGTTAAGAAGAGCTTGGAGTGAAGTATTTCAAATTCTGAAAGAAAACAACTTTCAACCCAGATTGATGTACCCTGCAAAACTATCCTTAAAAATAGATGGAGAAATAAGATACTTTCAT
>RJWM01006556.1:0-83669 GCA_004363535.1 Dasyprocta punctata
TTAATGATCATTTACTCTACCAAGTGCATTACATACTTTTTCTCACAGTCTCATAAATAAAGATAAAACTTATGATAATAAAACCATTTTCAAAATATATCTCCTTTGTAGTTTATTAAGCAGATAATCAGATTTGTTATGTAAATATAATTTATTTTTACTATTTCCAGAAATGGCACTAAATGGAATCAGCTATTCTCCAATAACAATTGCTTGGGTTTTTTAAAATTTTATTTTAAAGAGAATAAAACCAAACAAAATAAAACAGAATATAGTCAATCAAAACAAAACAGTGAAAGTGATACAGGATTTCAAAACAGGACAATAGGAAATCAACAATGGCTACCATAGTGCCTCGTTATCTTCAGAATTGCTACCCATTCCATCAGACATAATGAAATCAAACAAAATAGAGCAGAATAAAACCAATCAAAACAGAACATTGAAGGGAAAAAAAACAATAAAATGGAAAAAAAAGTGACAACAATATTGGATTTCAAAAACAAGACAAAGGAAATCCCCTGTAGTTGCTATATTGCATATTGTTATCCTCTGAATAGATGTTCAGACTACCAGCTTTAGGCCTGCAAAGTCAATCAAACAACAAAAGCATTAAATTGTTTTTGTACCTCAGTTGCTATCAGCTCAGCCTGTGATGTTCAGAATCAGTCCGTTGCTTGGTGGCAGGCTCTTCTTGTCTCTCAGCCCACACGCCAGCTGGCTCATAGGAAGGGTGAATTAGCTTCTTGTTTCTCTTCTCAGACCCATATGGACTCAATTACTCAGTTTTTAAAAAACGTTTTTCTTTCAGAAAATTTTTTTGAAAAATACATGACAAATTCTATTCCTATTATTTTGATTATTATCTAGATCAAGTAAAGCCTTGATCGAGAAAAATCTCTAGGTGAAAAAACCAAAAGTATTGCTTTCATTGTTGTAGTATTTTTCACCTCAAGAAAGCATGAAACAGCATGGTTGCACCCTTTAGTCATCTCGTCACTCCTGTAGATCTGTCCAGCATGGCTGTCTGCATCTGTGTCTAAGCATATGTTGATTAAAATATTTTAATTAAAATTATGACTACTACAGAAAAATAACTGAACAATTCTTCAGGATGAAAATGCTTAGTGTGGAAATCTAATTCCACTGTTTATGTTCATACTGAGCAATTGTTTTTAAAAGGTTCATCATTGTGTTGTGTAATATTGGATTTAGTCCCAACAGCTAGAAGGTATTGTTTTTAAAACAAGGCCAAGCAAGCAGAAAAGTTTGTATGATGATACAGATTTGATTAGCTCTTAAGCAAAACAAGTTCAGCCAGGTTGGCCTGTAGTTGCTCTAGACTGCATCCTCTAAGTTTTTTCCACTGCCATCCCTCTGTGAAAGAGTGGGTTTTTGTATGTTCCAAAACCATTTTTAAAAGAAAGAGGCAACACGATCCTGTGGGTCATAGTGTCTGGCAGCGCACAGTCAAAAAAACTGTAAAGACACTGGGAAGGAAGCCAAGTAACTTAGAATCGCAATCAAGCTCCTGAGAAATGAAAAGGAATTTTACTAAGGAACCAGTATTTCTATTTCTTAGAAAGAACAGGGTCCTATTTCCTAATTGATGAAACTCTCCACCACATAGAAAACATCACTGTTCCCTTTTGAAAGACTCTCCTCTTGGCCTGGAGTAACAATCCTTCTAGCAGCTGTTGGCAGTGCAAAACCTGGAAGGACTGTCATGTGCCAACCTGGGGAATTAATTAACATTGGTGCTTCTAATAAAAGAGTAGGCTTTCACCCAACTCAGCCTCTACTGGACCTATAAGTGGTCCACTTTAGAAGACTTCTCTTTTTACTCACAATAACAGAGGAGCAGAAAATTAATTTAGCTGGTGTTTTTGTTTTGTGTTGTTTTGTTTTAGATTTCAATGTGTAAGTGAACCATCTGTGGGTCTTTTTTAAATGCAGATTCTGATTCTAAGGGTCTGAAATTAAGGTCCAAGACTCCAAACTTCTATTAAGGGCCAAGCTGATTCAGCGTCTTGGGCAGTGGACCCAGGTTGGTCTCGGACTCTCTCCTTCCTTTTTTTAAGTGAAGTCACAATTTTGCTATACCTTGGTGGGAAAGTTCTTATTTATAAATTGAACCTCTCACTAACAACTGAGTTCAAATTCAACAAATATTTACTGTGAACTAAATACATTCTTATAGTTAAAATGAATCTTCCATGAAATAACTTACTGCTATTTCCCCTGACTTTTACACCATGGATTTCTATTCTTCATTGTAACTGCACTTTCTCTTCTATAATTCCTTGTTAAATTTATAGTACTTTTGAGTTCTGAAGGTCATACTCATTTATAGTAAAGTGGAGAAGCTTCTGTCACCTTTGATATTCTCTGCCACATTCAAGATTAAAATAAACAATTGTAAAAATGGATTTGCTCTTAGGATCTCTCAGAAACAAGTACAATTTACACCAAACTCAGATGAGAATGAGGGGTGTCTGGAGCTCTTTCCATAAGGCAGAGGGTTTCAAACTACAGGAAGAAAACAAGATAGGATTGCTTTTGGAGCTTTATATAAATACCCCCCTACACACACACACACACAGACACACACACACACACACACTTATACATTTACCCAATTATTACCTTCTACCCATCAATAGATTCTAACGAACAAGATACTTTTTCCCCAGTTTGTACCCTCCTTTAACGCCTTGCCTCACACACACAGAAACTACAGTTTTTGAGTCTGTATAATCAGGTTACATACTCCCGACAAGTGTAGGAGTTGAGTGATGGTTCTCCTGTGATATGTTCACCTGGGTAGAACCAAAATCCAGTGACCTTGTGAGAGATGGAAAAAGAGAACACTCAGCCACAGAAGGGGAGACCACAGGGAGATGGACACAGACTGCAGGGAAACGGATCCACAAGAGGAGTGCCAACAGCCACACAGAGTGGGATGAGTACAAGAAGGGGAAGACTTCCCTAAATCCTCCAGAAGAAGTGTGGCACTGCTGGCACCTCACTTTTAGACTTCTGGCCTGCAGAGCTGTGAGGGAAAGTTTCTATTGTTTAAGGACATCTGATTATGTTAATTTGTCATGGTAGCTCCTACCTACTTTGGAGGCAAAAATCTATTATTTTCTTTTGGTGAAAGAATTAGTATTGATATAACTCTAGTTTAAAGAGACTGAAGGTCACCAAGGAGCATAGCTCCTTTGCCCTATACGACACCAGAAAAGCCTTTGAACCACTTTTACTGGTTGCTCTTAATAATTCCTAATGACCAACACTGTCGAATGTGATGTTTAGTTTAAGAACTAAGTCTAATGATGCAAAAGATACTAATAAATATAATTTGATATAATTCAAGTTGTGATAATGGACCTAAGGGAAAACTCTACACTCTTATTTTTATTAGCACATATTAATTATAGAAAATAATGGGCTTCCTTGCAACATTTTCATACATACGCATACCACATTTTCATCATATCCATCTCCTATGGCCCTCACTCACCCTCTCTCTCTATCTCTCACCCACTTCCTCTTTCCTAGTAGTCTGTCTTGTACTTTTAGATTGTCTTCTTTCCTGTAGGTTATGCACATGAAAGAAAACATGCAATACTTCCTGAATCTGGTTTATTTCACTTAACATGATGATCTCCAATCTCAACCATTCTTCTGGAAATGACATGATTTCTTTCTTCTTTATGACTGAATAACACTTTATTGCATATTTATGCCATATTTTCTTTCTCCTTTCATCCAGTGGGGCACCTATGTTGACTGTATGACAGACATTGTGACTAGCACTGAGATAAGCATGGGCATACAGGCATTTCTAGGGGTAAACTGAGTTTAATTCCTTCAAGTATATACTGAAGAGCAGTAGAGTTGGATCTTCTCTTAATTCTATTCTAATTTTTTAAGGAACTTCCATGCTGATCTTAATAGTGCCTATTTATATTTATATTTATATTTCCACCAACATTGTAGAACAGTTCCTTTTTCCTTGCATCCTTCCCAGAATTTATTTGTATCTTTGGTGGGAAGGTTGTTTTGTTTTGCTTTGCTTTAGATGATAGCCATTCTGACTGGGGTGAGATAGACTGTTGATTTGCATTTCTGTAATGGCTAAAGATGCTGAACACTTTTTTCATATAACTATTGGTCATTTGTACTTCTCTCGAGAAATATCTGAAGAAACTTTATTTATTTACTTATTTATTTTGGTACTGGGGATCAAACTCACAACCTCGCACTTGCCAGGCAAGTGCTTATGCTGCTGAGCTAAATCCCTGGCCTTGAGAAATATCTGCACAGTTCACTTATTGATTGGACAATTTATTCTTTAGGTGATGATATTTTAAAGTTCCTTATGTATTCTAGATATCAACTGTCTGTCAGAAGAGTCAGTAGCAAAGATTTTCACCCATCCTGTAGGCTCTTTTTTCACTCTGTTTCCTTGTCTGTGCCCAAGATTTTAATTTGATGCAACTCCATTTGTTGGTTATTGGTATTATTTCCTGAGCTATTGGCATCCTATTCAGAAATCTGCTGCCAGTGCTTGTAACTTGACACATTTCCTCATGCCTTTATCTAGTAGACTGCACACTTCTGATAGTTTAAAGCTACAGCATAGATACTTGAGGTAGAGGTCAGCTAAGGCTTTGCAGGAAAAACGACATTCGAGCTGAATTCATTCATTGCTAAAGAGGGTGGAAATAAAAGAAGTGCACCCCTGTAGAGGAAAGCACAGATCATAGTTCCTGGAAAGAAAGAAACCTGCCATGTTTGAGGAATTCAAACAAGTCAACAGTAAAAAAGCAAGAAGGACATATTGAATGAAGTTAAAAGTGAGATGCAGCACATATTAAAAATGCAAGTAGAGAAGAGGAAAAGATATAAACCTGTATATATGTATATGTAAGATAACTAAAATGAACACACTGCTGAATGTATTCATTATTGAGAAAGAACAATTAATACTCGTATGATTAGATCAATTTTACATGTCCACATCTGTTAATGTAAGTAACCATTTTAAAGCTAATGATACGCAATATTGCAACCATTGTCAAGTTTCTATCATCCGGTTTTGTAAACCTGCAATGTTACTGTTGTGCATTTACTCTACTCATTTGTTTGTCTCTTTTGCTTGTTGTCTTTGTTATATATGTCTTTTTTTTTCTTCGCTTAAAAAAATGCAAGTATTTCTTTTTAATGTTTGTTTGATTGGTTTTCTAAAATGGAGTCTTACTTTGTTGCCCAGGCTGGTGTTGAATTCTTCAGGTGTCTCTCCAGACTCAGCCTCATGAATAAATGGGACTATAGGTGCATATCACTGAGCCAGGCTCTTGAGTATTTTTGAGAAAGCAATGGAAAAGCACTGCAAGGATTATGAGGGTCAAGGGGGCATGAAGAGTGACAGTGAGTGAAGAGTGTAAGAATGATGACATCAGATTTGTAGTTTGAAAACCCACTCTGGATACCCTGTGCTGAGATTAGAGGGGAGCAGGAATGAAAGTGAGAAAACAATTTGTTAACTGGTGCAGTACATTTGTGTGGGTGAGAGATGACCGGGGGATGGTGATGTTGATGGAATGAGTGGAAAAACTGAAGGAGGTTTTGGAGAGAAAGCAGCAGGAATTGATGGGGGTATCAGGGGATACTGTTAGGAAGACAGAGTTGGTTCTGCTTGACTTTAAGCAATGGTGCAACAGTGTATAGGACTATTTATTAAGATCCAGGGCAATAAAAGAAATGGGAAAGTGTTGTGACCCAGGTTTAGAAAGTACAGAAATTGAGGTGCCTTTGAGTTATCTACACAATGAAATCGAGTCAAGAGTCAGTTTGATATTCGGAAGAAAAATCTGAGAATATAAATTTTGGAACCATCACTGAATAATGGTACTTGAAAAAAGGCACAATGTAATGTTGAGTGAGAAGAGCAAAAAATAAGAAAAGAGGGCCCCAGATGGACACTATAAGAGCACTAGCATTCAATGTGTAGGCAGAGAGAAGGACAGTTGTAAAGGTAACTGAGAGGAATGAGCAGAGAAAAACAAAAACTGGAAAAGTGTGTGTTTTGGAAACAAAGAATATTTCAGGAAGAAAAAAATGTGAGAAACAGTTTCTAATGCATAAGTGAATAAAATGTGTCACTTTCAGCAGGGCATGGCAGACAGAACACAGCAACAACATTCAATAACTCCCAGAAACGTTCATTTTAGAAAATTTAGAAAACAAAGGTATTCTTTTTCAAAATAAATGTGAATCTAAAAAAAAAAAAGAAAAGAAAAGAAAGAGAGAAAGAAAAAAAGAAAAGATAAGATAAGATTTTGTAGATGATAACAGCAACACAATTTTTGGCATTATACCAAACAAAATGGAATACTAAATGGGAAACATGAAACACCAAAATCAAACAAACACACAAAGCAAAACTCAATTTGTACCACAAACGTTGCAAAAGACTCATAGATGAGATGTATCGGATAGTGCTATATAACCAAGGGCAAAGTAGTGCTTTTAGGGGACAGTAAATATATTTTCAGAAATTCACGTTTTGAAAACATCAATCATCCTTGTACTTTCAATGCAGAAAACTGTGGTGAGCACCACAAAATGAACACAACAAGGAAAGAAGAAGGCATTCTCTAGTAGGCACTAGAATATCAATGTAGGACAGAGAGAACGGGACAAGCTGACCCAGATTTCCCAGATAAAAGATGTGAAGCAGAGCAGCGATCAACCCACCTGGGGCAGAATGTGTCACAAAGTTCCTAGAGAGAGGCCCCGGCAAAATACCTATGATAATGGCTTGGTTGCCTCTGGATAAACAGAGAAATTTAAAACAGGCAAAGAATTGGTTAGAAACCATGATAGAAAATGAAGAAAACTAAAAATGTCAGCTATTAACTCCAGAGAGAAACTGTGGAAGAATATTTGCCTAATCTAAATTATGGGGACTGGAGTGGCGCAGACTCGGACCAGGAAGCAAATGAACTGCCCTCTGGGGTCCTGACCTCAGGACCCTGGAGGAGAACGAGAAGGGCCCCTTCTGGGGCCCGGCCCACTGGGCCGGAGGGGCACCGGCATGGGGGCTTGGAATCAGGGACAAATACACTCCCCCCCCCCGCCCCCGTCAACAACCTGCTGTTTCGGAGGTCTGGCTAAATTGATAGCAACCAAGGAACATCAACCAACTTTTTGCTAGTATTGTTTAGTAGATCTTACAGGCCTCTGGGCAGCAACCCGAGCATCTCTATGGAAGGTGACAGCAGGAAATGTAGCAAGTACAGGGGATTCTCTTCTGTCTTGTCTTTGAGGCCCAATATGGTTCTCTCTCTTCTGCTTTACTCTGACCATTGTTATTATTATTAATAAAATTTTTAAAAATCTAAATTATGATGTAACTATATTGAGAGGGTTGAAGGAATGTAAATTTGCTTCTGTGGGTAGAAGGAAAAATCTTGGAATAATAACAGTAACTAAAGAATCAACAGAAATAGAGGAATATTTGTGACACTGGCAGATGTAAAACAATCAGTTTTTTTTAGAAAGGTGAAGATGCTTATTTTAGGGCAAAAAAAATGGGGATGGGGAAAAGTTTGGGGGTCTCTCTAACAAACCTATAAATCTTACAGATTTCTTTAAATCACTAAATCCTTTGAGAAAGAGAGGAAAAAAAGAAAGAGCAAGGGAAGAGAAAGGACAGAATGTTGATTGGATTTTTAAATCCTCTTTTATTAGTGCATGCTAATATTACACAAGAATGGGGTTTGTTTTGGTAAGTTTGACATGCATGTAACTTTAATCAGTTTCAATCCCTTTCCTCCCCTTTTCCTTTACTTCTCCTTCCCAGTTGCTCATCCCTTTCCCTGTCTCCAAAAATCTACCTCTAGTTTCCTGTCCTTTCTTCTTTTCTAAATATTTATTGATGTATGTATTTTTTAGGTTTTCCTTAGAAAGTACCCAGTATTTAACTTGCTGAGTCTGATTAATATCAGTCAACATGATGGTTTCTAGTTCCATCTATTTTCCTGTAAATGACATGATTCATTCTTCTTTATGGCTGAGTAATATTCCATTGTGTATATACACCACATTTTCTCTATCTATTCATTCCTTGACAGGCATATAGGCTGATTTCACAGCTTAGCTGTTGTGAGAATGTAAACCAGTATGACCATGATGGAGCAGACAAATACCACTTGATCCAGCTATTCCATTATTGGTCACATTCCCAAAAGAATTAAGGACTGCATACTATCATGATCCATGCATGCCCATGTTTATAGTCACACAATCCACTGAATTACTGAACATTATTAGCCCTGGAATGTAAACATTCAATTGCAACTGAGGCACAAAAGCTGTGTGAAGACAAATTTGGCAATCACTGTGCTCCTAGAACGTCATTTGAAATCACTCCCCAGTGATAAGCAGAGCCTTGTTCCTCATCCCATAGACTCAGCCCTTGTCTCTGAATGAGTTAAAAGTATTTGTTAGTATTAGATTCCTGGACCCTCCTTACTTTAATGAATTTGATTGTTTAGGGAGCCATATTTTAAATAAACTTCCTGCATGACTCTTTTGCCCACTACTGTTTGAGAGGCACAGTCGTACCAAGTGACTACAGAGTGCTTCAAGTCACCCAGTCCCTCTCCTGCCACACGCTGCAGTGCCAATTCAATAGTTTCATCAGGGTTGGTTTCCAACATGAATATATTCTCAAGCAAAGTTGCCCAGATGGTTCTAATGCTAATCCCTGGATCAGGTCTGCTCCTGAGAAATTCCAGGACTGTCAGCCACTATCCTTTTATCTACTTGCATCCTGGAGATCAGGCGGTTGTGCAAAGAGCTGTGGTCAGGTCTTTAAATGCCCAGAGCAGACAATTTTCTCCTGTGTAGCAGGAACACAATCAGCCTCATTGTCTATGAGCTTTTACTTATGTTGGCAGACTTGTACCATTTTAACATGTTGCTTCATTCAGTTACTGTCACTTCATTAAGCATCCCAATGTCTACAGAGATACCTTTTATGTTATAGCTGGATTCCATATTCCAGTAGGTGTTGGGATTATAAAAAAGATTACTTTATAGCTCTTATATACTTCACTGTTTTACTTTAAAATAACTCAAACTTAAGATACACTTTCTCCCAGTCTGGAGTTTAAAGTATATTATCACTGTAAACATCAGTATCTATTAATTTGAGAAATGCCAATTAAATGAAAAATTAGATACTTATGAAAATATTCTTTCTTATTTTAAGCAATATAAACATGTCTTTGAGCTTCTATAATAAGGTGTTTATTATTATGATAATGTTCTAAGATTTTTGCAATAAAAATATTCTCTGCAGTAGACATAGATCACTAATTATCTTACCACAAATATAATTTAAGATGAAAATAAATAAATGACATTTCCAAGTAGTAAATATATCATTTCTAAGGCTTGTGCTTCTACTCTAAAGTAACATGGTTTATTATAAAAATTCCCAGTTACCAAACATGCTAATGAATGATCAAGAGGAACTCGTCTAAGTAAGAGTGCCATTGTGGTGGTGAGGCTGGCTAGCTAAGGAATACCCATATTCTGTCAAGAAATTGGCCCCGCAAAGGAAAGACCCCCCATGAAACCCTTTCTCCCACTGGGGCTTATCCCAGAGGATCATTGGTAGTTCTTACATGCTGTGAGAGGAAGACAAGTGGCAAATCCCATCAGGTAAGATCAGCTTACATTATTCAAAGTTTAATATATAATAAATTCACAGGACACTCAGATTATTGACTTTTGAGGAATAAGATTTTCATAATTTAGGAAAAATCATGCAGGTTTTCTGCATTAAACATAGTCTTACAAGTGGTCTTACATGAGAATTTCAGAAGCACCAATTAACACAGGCAGTAAAAGAGTAATATATGCCTGGAGGGAATCATCATATATGAATATTTTAAGGTGAAAAGTGTCACTTGTATTCCTAAGCCAAAACAAAGTTTTCATATTTAATTTAGGATTAGAGAAAGAACACATAATGTTTGCATAGTATTTCTTACACATAGTTATGGAATTTGCAAAAAAAAGAAAAGAAAAGATGCTTTTCATCTCTCCTCTAATGCCACCAAAGTAGAAGTTCTGAGGAGTAAACAACCATTACAACACCAAGCTTCTCTGAACCTCTGCAGACTGGGTACCAACAGAGTCACAAGAGGGTACTTGGTGGTAGGAGAGCTGTTTCTGGTCTCTAACAGAGCAATCTTAAGCACCTAGGGAAGCTTCCAGGTAGCCAGGCATTATTCCCTTTTCCCAGGCTGTGGGATCTGTGTTTTGCCCCATTCCATTAGAACATCCAGGCACTGCAGAAGAGGTGAATGAAAGAGTTTTGCCCTAGTATAAATTATTGTACAATAATGGCGATGGTCTAGCATGGCAGAAGGTCAAAGCAGGAACGCTTACCCTGATGGCCACTTCCTCCTTCTTCCCCTTTGGCCCAAATTGCAACTTTCAATCAGCTCCTCACATGTCATTAATACCTGCTCCATAAGACACTTCTGATCAGAGGTCACATATACACCCCACACACCCGACACCCCTCCACCATACCCCACCGTACCCAGTTGAAGGACATATCCCAAACACCATGGGTTGTGTGCTCCTTCCCATGTCCCCTCAATAAATGTGTTCTTCTTTTTTTTACTTTTTGCTTCTGTATAGAACCAAAAAACCCTAACAGTGACTATATGAGCTTCTTCATTGTATGACTTTCTGTCACACAGAGTCATTTAATGATTTGCACTACGGGGCCTGTGCATTTCTGAGTGACATGAAAATAACATCTCAGCAAAGCTCTGCCTCCTCCCTGCATCCCCACTAACTGTTCCTCCAGGACTCTGCAAGTGCCACAAATGTCTCTGGAATGCCTCCTCTTTCTCAGTCCAGAGGGGGAAAAAATCTTATGTTTTAACAGTTACAAAATGATCCCTTAGAGGAATTACCTATCAAATAATCAATGTAGGATATAGAATGGGTGCTCCATAAACGTTTATTCTGAACCAAAGGCAATTTGCAAATAGTTTATTTAATATACTGTATGATTTTAAATATCAATAGAATAATTTTAGAACTTTTTCAATATATACCCACAAATATTTGCCATAAAACATAAATAAATCTAACAACTGAATATATGTACTTTCCATATTTTCATAGCTTTGCAATACTTGATTGCAATACTGGATATAAAAGAAAGTTGTACAAAATGCAGTTGGAACCTGAAGGATAGAGTCGTTTATTCTGGAATGATTTCACAAAGCTCCCATTTATGTTAAGGTTTAGGTGATAAATAGACACATCAAAAGAAAGGAAGGGTTGGGTGGGCTATTTAAGAGTTCCAGGCAGAAAGAATAAAAAATATAAAGTAGGCATGGCATATTGAGATATTTAAATTTTAATCCTGAATTTTTCCAAAATCAGTTTTAAGGTTTGCCTGAAGTTAGCCTATTGTGCAAAGGGATCGCGTGTAAGAGGAATGGAAGATAATGAAGTGTAAATGTAAGAAGGAGGAAACACCTATCCAAAGAGGGCTTCCTTGGCCTCAGACCCTACAAGAGCCCTCAGGGGAACATGTAGATTATATATCAGAATTGTCTGCTCAGGATGTGGAACAGGGGTCTTTTTACTGACTGCTGCTCCCAATGGTCAAATATTTCTCTAGGTGTGTTAACTCATTTGCATTTAAAAGTTCGAGCAGTTACAGAATGGCTGAGTAGATTCTTGCTAGTGTCTCAAGTGCTGTTGTCAGCGAAGCCCTGGGGTAGTGCATTATTCAGTCTTTCATTACTATAATGAAATGCCTGAGATAATTAACTTGTAAGAGAAAAAGCTTGTTTTGGCTATAGTTTTGGAGGTTTCAGCCCACGATCAAGTGGCTCCATTGCTCTGTGGCCCCATTGCTCTGGGCCCCTGACAGGCGGCACATGGTGATGGAAGTGCTCAATGGAGCAAAACGTCACACTTAAGAGTCAAGAAACAAAGACAAACAGGAAGAGGATGAGGCCCCACAGTCCTGTTTGACAGTATAATCCCAAAGACTGGTGGGCCTCTTACGAGACTGCACCCCATAAAGATACTACAACCTTTCATTTGCACCACCCCGCAGAGTGAGCCTTTTAATACACAATCCACTGAGGGACATTCAATCAAACCACAATAGGTGGGAAATTAGAGATAGATTGTTCAGAGGGGACAAGATTGCATCAGGACACACCTTAGCACAAATGATTTTTGCAGTCAAGACTGGAGTAAATCAAATGTTACATCAAAAGGATATGTGGCTGAGTAGAACCTGTGTCCATGTATAAAGTGAGAATAAGTGGTTTGCTATGGCTGAAATGGGTATCAAGTGAAAATTTGAGTATGAAATTCAGAGAAAACCTTGGTAGTAGGTTGTTGTGGATGTATTGCAGAAGACAAAAAAATGCTTTGCCAAAACACCACACTTGGTCCTGTAGTCAATGAAGAATAATCAAAGGTTTTAAGATAAATGAGTACCTCAATTATGTTTGTGGTTTAATAAGACAGTGCCAATGTCAGTAATTATTTCCTGGACAAAGGTATTGAATTTTCCTCTGTACCAAGCAATAAGTCTTGGGTTAACTACAAAAAAGATAAAGTAAAGTAAAAAAGATGAAAAAGGTGGTCTTGTCTTCACAAGTCTTACAACTTACTGAGGAAGATAATTCCATAAGCTGTTGCGTTAAACTGGGGTATGCCGTGGATGAAGGTATCCGTGCTATTGCAGCATGTGGCAGAAGTGCTCAAATAAGTCTTAGAATGTTCAGAGAAAGCTTTTGAAGACAACTGGCACTAACCTTACAGTGAAGGGTGGGTGTAAGCTGTACAAGAAAGGGAAAGAAGGTTGGGGATTTAGCTCGGTGGCCTAAGAGCCTGCCAGGCAAGCATGAAGTTGTGAGTTGATCCTTGGTACCAAAAAACAAAACAAAACAACAGCTCTGGGCATGGTCGTGCATGCCTTTAATCCCAGCACTCCAGAGGCTGAGGCAGGAGGATCATTGTGAGTTCGAGACCAGCCTGAGCTACAAAGTGACTTCAAGTTCAACCTGGACAGCATAGTCAGACCCTGTCTCAAAAAATAGAGCTGGGATTTAGCGGAGTTAGTTCAGTGCTGCAAGCGCCTACCTGGCAGTTGTGAGGTTGTGAGTTCAATCTCTGGTACCAGAAAAAAAAAAATTAGAGGAAGAATGGTGCCAACAGAGGATCTGACAGGAATCAGTATGCTGCACCCAAAGAACTTCAGAGAGTTCAGCATGACTGGCAATAGTGCAGTGTGAGTAAGAGGTGCTGAGAGATACCTGAGAGGTAGTGAGGAGTTCACTTGTGAAAAAGGTGCAGATTAAAAGAAACAATAAGAATTATTAAACAAACGTATAAACATGTTATGAATGGCCCTTGGTCTTTAGTAAAAATAAATTAGCTTTTTTTGAAAGCAGTCTATACTTCCCAAGTCATACTTCCAATGATTTACTTTGGCAGACAGAATGGAGTCAGCTTCTCCATCTGGGAAGTCACCTTAACTCTCCTGGTTGGAGGCTTATGCAGTCACATCACATCCTCTGGAGTAGGCTCTGCTTCCAGGGCTGGAATCTCACTCTATTCACTGATCGTTACATCAAATCCTGGAAAATGATACCAAAACATTTATTACAGTATAATAATAATAACAATAACAATAATAATCTGTTCTTTTCTTGTTTTATCCTGCTTTGTTCCCTACAGCAAGCAGACCTTAACTGATTTCGTATTTGTTTCACATCTTTCAGGTATCTATGAGCTCCTCTGTTGCTGACTCTGGGTATTTTGTTATCTACTTCATCTTTTTAGAGAGAAAAGTAAATATGATACACAACTTTGAAAGAGGAAATGTCTGCTACATTTGAGAAAATTAGAGATGAACAAAGACTCATGGACAAACAGCTCTTTGCTTTGCATCACCTATAGTTTACAAGAGCGAGCACAGTGCTCCAGGAATGTACGCAATGCGTATTATCCTAAATTTGAGGTCAACTTCTCACTTGTCAGAACAGGACTTTTAGTCCTAACTTCCAAAACTTTAGAAGCCTGTGAAATACTTGGACAGCCTCCAAAAAAGAGCAATGAAAGTGATAAAAGATTTGAAGGCTAATACCTTTGAGGGAAGACTAAAAGAACAAGAATTATTTCTCCTCTAAATGAGAAGTCAGAGATAATTTAATCTTGAAGTACATGAAGGCTTTTATGTGTAGAGCAATGGTGTCTAAATACAGGGAATTGAGAAATGAGGCCTGAGTAAAGCAAAGGAACCCCGACTGGGATGGGCAGGACAGACGCTATTGTTATGTGTTGGTACTAGGTATTTTTACCGTAAAATCCCCTTGTTTGGAGGCCCAAAAGACTGGACATTTTCTGGCAGTGAGGTGACATGTTCTGTCTGCATGAACACTGGGGTAAAATAAATGACTTCTAAGAATCTCTAAATTCAGTAGTTTCGGGTTTTTAAAAGGTCTTCCATTTGAGAGGACTCCAAGGGCAAATAAATTATTGGCCAAGACTTCATTCGTATGCTTTTTTGAAGTAGTACCACATCCTGATTATTACTGGCAATGTCTTTAACCAGCATTCCAGAAAACTTCATTGTGTTACCAGTTTGGAGTAACTGGTACCAGTTTGAGTAACTTTTCCATGCATAATACTTCAAAAAATATTTCTATCCTGATACTCTTATTCCACTCATATTATTCTGAAAAATCTCAGCCTGTTTGTTTCAAAACAGAGGATGATAAATACACAGTCTAATAGTTCAGTTGAAATAAACATTCTTCCGTTTCAAAAGCAAAATCTATGCATAGAGACATCTGCATGTTTTTGGAAGTATGGTAAGTTATAATTTTATGGCAGACAGCAGCATAGAAATCCATTTACAATCTTTTTAGAAAGGTGGATGATAACAGAAGCTAGGACAATACAATAAAATAGTATGTCTGCAATAAAAAGTCAGACTTCACTCTCCTGAAATGGGCTCATGCAGATCACTATATCTCTGTTTACGGGGAATTTTAAGATAGTCACAAAACAAAACTGCCAAGCATGAAAGAATAATTTCTTTAACAGCTGTTCAGTAAGGTCAAAAACACAGGAACTATTGAAGGTTATGAAAGTATAGTTAGAACTCTTGGGAGTTTAGTACTACTGCAGCAGAGATTTCAAAATCATCTGGTTGTGCTCTACCTGATGTTAGAATGCTTATCATTTGTCAGAAGATTTTAGAAGCTTAAGATCAATTCTGTCATTTGACTCACTACCTCATACCATCACACCTGAGGAGACAGAATTAATAAATAAAAGCATAGATGTCTCTGATGCTTAGCTCAAAAAAGAAACAAACATGGATCAATAGGGACAATCTGACACAATATCCCAATTTCTGCCCAGACATCAGTGATAGGAAAGCTATTGTATACAATCCTGAAACCTTCTCTCCAAATGTACTATTGATAAAAAAGCTGGACAGAACAAGAAGTTAAATGAGGCTGAATAAATACCTATTTGGAGGGCTAGAAATCAAAACTATGTTTGGCGAAAAGTAACCAAAAGATAAAAAAGCACAGATCAAAAGGTCATCATATGAAATATTACTGTTTTTGTGGTTCAAGGCTCCAAACTGAAATATAAACATAGCCCATGCCAGATTCCTTCTCATACTACTTAACTTGAGTATGTTTCTTTCTTCTGTATCTATAGAGTTTGGGCTATTGTCACGGTTTAAATATGAAGTGTCCCTCAATGACTGTGTAGAGGGCGCTTGATTTGCAATGCAGCAACGTTCAGAGGTGGGGCCTACAAAGGTAATTGGGTCACAAGAGTGCCAGTCTCATTAACTGATTAAAGTACTGATGAGTTTGTGGCTGAATAGGCTATTAGGAGCTGAGATCTGTCAGAGGAAATAAGTAATTGGGGCTGTGACTTTGAAGCATGTGTCTAGTCCTCGGTCCTTTTTCTCTGACTCTTGCTCTTCATTCTTTCCTTCTTTCCTTCTTTTCTTCTTTCCTTCTTCCCTTCCTTCCTTCTTTTCTTCCTTCCTTCCTTCTTTCCTTCCTTCTCTTTCTCTTTTATTTTTTGTGGAACTGAGCATTGAACCCATAACCTTCATGTTGAACTATTTCCCCAGCCTTTGTTTTTTTGAGACATAGTTTCATCTCTACATCTCTAAATTGCCTGGGCTGGGCATGAACTTGTGATTTTCTTGCCACAGTTGTTTCCATGGCACCATAAAGTGAATAGCATTGTGTGTCATGCCCCTCCATCATGTGTCTGCCTCACCATAGGCCTAAAGCAATGGAACCAGCTGATCATGAACTGAAACTTCCAAAACTGTGAGCAAAATACACATTTCATTTTCTAAATTGACTTTCTTAGATATTTGGTTATGGCAACAAAAATCTGACTAATACACCTGATCTGTTTCTCACTAGATTTATTTTTACTTTAAAAAAAATTCTCAATGAAAACTATATTTTATAAAATAAAGGGAATTAGCTAAAATTTTAACATTGAAGTCACCTTGGTTACTTCCAATGTAAATGTTTTTCTTTTACAATTATGTTTAAAAGAGTGAGTGATTAAAGTAGGATTTAACATAAATGAACATATAATGACCATGAGCATGATGTTTATCAAGATGACACTTTGAGTTACTTGTTAATCTTATATGATCCTAAATTTCATAGATCCTATGTTGTTCTTTCTAGCTGTCCAGAATTGCCTCAGTATTACAGAATCCTCAGTGGCTTTACACTGTTAGTGCCGTAGTCAGTTTCATTGTTTTTAAAAAGAATAAAGGTGTTCTTTAACTGTGAAAAATGCTTCTCATTCGTATAGATGCAACAAAACAATAATCCATTGTAGGTCCCACTTACAATTTGAATTTTTTTTCTCTATTATGCTGCACTAATCTGTGGTAAAACAAAAATAAGAATCAACTGAAAGTAATAAAACTTTAATTCTTTAGGTGGAACAGTCTAAAGAATGTTGGTTATATTTTCACCAAATTAAAAATGTACATAAATGTTCAAGGTTCAAAACACTTACGTTTGATAAATTTCTCAATTCTAAGAAACTGATAGTTTAAATGGTAGTCTATTTTAGTGATGAGAAATCCAAGATTCTTAAATTAGTGCAGTTTATTCAAAGTCATACATGTACCAGGTCTATCTAAAACCTAGGTTTTCTGAACTATGATCATGAAATTTGCCCACTCTTCCTCAAACATACATATATAGGGCAAAATTTCAGTTTATGACCATGTCATGTCACAAAGATGCATTAGCAAGGGGTGGCATTTTTCTCATTTAACACTTGAGTAAAGAGAATTCAGTTTAAAAATCTTCAATTCAAAAGTCTTCCATTGCAGTTTTTCAGTGATAATTTCTAATCATTTCTCTAATGGTATTTCTGAAAGAAATCACATTTAGGGATCAACCTTGAGACAAAGGGATATGATTCACTTAATACAGAGGATCAAATTCTTTCTTATAAACTCCACCTAAGATGCAGCAGTGTTGGGGTTACTAGGTGGGAATTCCAAGGCACATTCTGAGGAGCTCAAATTGTTTAGTCTCCCTTAGATAATCTTTCTTAAACTATGATTCCCATTCTTTTCCCTTTCAAGAACCAAGAAATACTTTTCTTCTTCCTTTTCCATGGAAGATATCTATTTGTAACCTTCAACTGGAATGCCTTGTGAATCATTCTTTACTATAATCTCTAAAACACATTTCTCAGAACTTTTAAAACAATGCTCAAACAAGTGTTTTCCAGCCCTCCAGAATTTTGAAAGGTTGTTCTTTATTTAGTAACCAGTTAAACTCCTCAAGTGTCCATCCAACATACATTAGGATGCCTGGGGTCCTCTCTGCAATATGTCTCTGTATTCCCAATTGTCTCCTCTTCTCCTCATTCCCTCCCTCTCCCATGTCACACTCTAAGGAATACTTGACATCCTCCCATGTGGTGCGTTGCCCTTTGTCTACAAACCTTGTCGACTCTGCTTTACCTTCCTCTTTCACTCATAGTACACTGCTGAATGTGACAAAAATTTACTAAATGTATGGGAATAACCAATGACAGTGACAGCATATTCAGAATCACTAGTGTTAATGTCTCATGGCTACCTCTGTCTGTATTACTTTCTCTGGTTAACAAACTGGATGTCTTAAGAAAAATTATACTCTCCTCATTCTAAAGGAAAGAAAATGTCAGCAGAGCCACACTCCTCTGAGATTTGTAGGGGAGAATCTCTCTTCACCTCTCTCTCCCTGACATCTGGTGCTAGACATCAATCCTCAACATCTCTTGGTTTGTAGGTACACCACTGCAATATTTGCTTCCATTGTGCATGACATTTTCCTTGTGTGTTCCTGTCTTTACACAGCATTCTTCTCTTTGTGTCTGTGACTAAATTTCCCTTTTCTTTTAAGGACAACAGTCATATTGTTTCAAAAACCCACCACAGTCCAGTATGATTTTGTCTTAACTTAGCCAATTACTTCTGTAAAAAATCAATTCCCAAAAATGGTCATATTCAGAGATATTGAAGGTTAGGGCTTGTACTATTTAGTGTACTCTAAAGGAATAGAATCATTATAAAATGTACGTTTAATTGCACCAAGGGATGTATTAGACAGGTCCACAGGATCAGAAGAGGAAGAGTCACAATGGCTGTCCTTGGGATCAAAGATAGAAGAATTCAAAATGGCCATCTCCATACTGGAGAGCCAGCGGATCTAGTTGTTATAGCCCATAAATAACCAATGCGCCGCTTTCCTGTTCTGTATGCGCCATTTTATGCTGAAGCCTCTCATCCCCTCAGATAACTGTCCTTCCGTTAGCTTGTATAAGTTTCTGTTTCCCAAGAATGTCCCCATCTAGGTTTCTGTTTCTTGTAACTGCCCGTTTCCCGCAATTGTCCACCCCCCCCGCCCACATAAGTTTCTGTTTCCTGAAGATGACGCGTTAGGCCCTCCCACTGACAAGCTGATAAAACCTTTCTCCATATGCTGTGAGGCGCACAGTCTCTGGATCGATCTAAAGGGACTGTGTCGCCAGGCCTGGCAATAAACTTTCCGCTCCAAGAGATTTCCAAGCGTCCTGTGAGTTTTTGTTCTACCTGGGGTTGTCTATATCACTAGTAGCGGTCAAATATTGAAGGCCTAGAAACCCACTGTAGTCACTTGCCTGACTCGGTGTCAGAAGACCAAAGAGTCTATGTTGAAAGGTTGGGGAGTTTGTGTGGGAGGCTGAAGAAACTAGGGACCAACATTCAAAGGTAATGGCAAAGACCAGAGATCCTCCACAAAAGGAAAGCTTCCTTCTGCTTTCCCTTTTTATTCCATACAGGTCTCAAGCCTATTGGTTTGTGCCACCAATATATGGAGTGTGTCTTCTTCCCCCACTTTGCTGGCTGTATGAATTATCCCACAGACACACTCAGAACTTTACTCATCTCCTAGGTGGTTCTTACTCTTATCAAGTTGACATATCACAATTTTAATGATCACAGGGCTCAAAAATATCTTTTTAGGATACAATTCAACCTATATAATGTCACATAATTTCTCCTTGACTACCTTTACTTTGGTGCAGCCATACCATTTTTGGGACCTACCTCATCCTCTTATAATCTACATCATTGATATCCATCTACTGGCTCCCAGTGACAGCGCCAGGGAGCTCAGTTTAAACCAGCAGGAGGTCAGGAGGCTGAGTTCAAACTGGCAGATGCTGAATTCAAACCAAAGGGACTTGCTAGGCCAAAAAAAGAGTTGCCCTGGACCATGTATAAAATATACAATAGAGTTAATGTTTATTAGTAACAGAACTTGCTTTTAAAAACATTTTTATTTTAAAATTTTAAAAATAAGGCAGACTTCCAGGAAGACAGTGGAGTGGTAAACAGTAGAGAAAGAGCCTCTCTGACATTTGGTGTCCAGACACTAGAATACAACAACATGAGGAAGAGAAGAAGTAGGGAAATGGGGGCCCAGGACCATGGAAGAAGAAGGGAGATACTTCAACAAAGAAGGAGGTAGCAGGTATTGGTTTATCTCTGAGCCTGGACTCACTGTGTGAGAGGGGCAGCCTGAAACTACAGATGCAAGTGACTACTGTTGACTCCAGAGGCCTTCAGGAAGAATCACACCAGTAGAACAAAGTAGTGGAAGCCATGGACTACAGTAGTAGCCATCTTGGGGAAGGGCCAAGTAAACTCAGAACTCAGAACAGCTGCAGGCTAGCTCCGTCTACTGGCTCCCGGTGACAGCGTCAGGGAGCTCAGTTTAAATCAGCAGGAGGTCTGGAGGCTGAGTTCAAACTGGCAGGTGCTGAATTCAAACCAAAGAGACAGTTGTAGGCTGAACAAATCTGGTTCCAGCCTCACAGCCAGAAACCAGCCTGAACTTCCGTGGAACTAAAGGTCCTGAACCATTGGGATTACCCACTACCCCATTAGAAAGCTATAGCTGGCTTGCTGGGATCAGTTGACTGGGACCTGGATGCTGTTTGCCCATGTTGTCAATCAGTGACAGTAGAGACAAGCCTTGAAGTGCACATTTTTTCCTCATTTTCTTCTTTTTCCTCTTTTTCTTTTTTCTTTTTGTCTTGTTTTGTTTTATTTTGCTTGTTATTGTTTTTATGAGTGTGAATATGGTTTTCAATTTTTTGTTGTTATTCTATTCTGTTCTTGTTTTATTTCTTCCTTCTTTCTCTCATCTTCTTCACTAGTTTCCCAAAGTTTGTGAGATCGTCCTTCGTATTCAAGTCTTGCTTCTAGTCTCTTCCTTTATGTCTATTTCTCTATTTTTCCCCCAATGCCTGTTAAATTTTCTCCTGAGGGTAAAATTGACATATTGAGGGCTTATTTGCTGCATAGAATTTTCTGGTTCGTTTTTGATTTTCTTATATAACAACAAATCTAGTTCATATGGCTAAAGATGAAAAATTAATAATTATCTCAGTTTGTCATTTTCTAGACTGTGTTTAATTCTATTATTATTGATGAATGTACCAATTTAGCTTAGGTAACATAGTTGTTCTAATCAGTTTTTCTTGGCACACAAAGACTGAGATTGCCATAGGGTCATAAAAAATATTATAGGCCAGTATCAAAGAACCAGAGACTGGGCCAAGGAGGAAGCTACTTCTTATCCCCAGTAAATTGCAGAGATAGGAAGGATCTTGCAAGAGACTCAAAAATCAAAAGCCAGCTGCATCTGGAAGACACCTTTAAGAAGTAGTCATTTCCTAAGGGTTCTAAATAGTAACAATAAAACTACTCTCCATAGGCAATTTTCAAGCATAAACCCAGGAGTTTAAAAAAAAATTAGAGGAAGCTTAAAAAGATACAACCCCAGACTTTCAGCTCTCCAAAAGTAAATCCAGGGTCCAATGAAGAAAAAGAATCTGAAATCCACTTGGTTGGACTCTCTGAAGTAGTAACAGTGGAAGTAACAAAGCAGATGAAAGAGGCTCTGGAAAAAATCAAATCAGAAATAATTTCTCACATAACTACAGAGATTGTGACCATAATGAAAGACATGCTTAGGGACTCTAGAGCAGATATAGATAAAGAGTAGAAGAGGTTGGAAAAATGATGGAAATCATAAATACCCAACATAAAGAAATAGAATCTAGGAAACAGATTCAAACAGATATCCAGAAGATTAAAAATTAAAAAATATATACAGCATAATAAGCCAATATATGGACAAAATGTCAGACACAAAAGACAGAATTGTGGTTAGTGATCAAGAAAAGAAAGATTTAAAAATAGCAAGGGACCATAAGAAATCAGCCCAGCAGCTGCTAGGTAATACAAAAAGTAGTATCATAACGTTGATTAGAGTCAACAAAAAAGAAAGAGACAGCACAGATGACATAAAAAACCTATTCAGAGAAGTCATGGCAGAAATTTTTCCTGTCAGGGAAAAAGAATTTGACATATAGACAAGTGAAGTAAATAGAATTCCAATTGATCATGATCAAAAAAATCTACACTAAGGCAAAAAATAGTCAAAATTCCAGAAATTCAATACACAAACAGAGTATTGAAAGCTGTTAGAGGGGGGAAAAAAATCACATGTAAAGGTAAGCCCATCAGAATCACAGCAGACTTCTATATACAAATTTTCATGTCAAGGAGAGATTGGAGTAGAGTATTTCAAGCCCAAAAAGAAAACAACCTCCAACCCAGATTGATGTACTCTGAAAAACTATCTTTCAAAATTGATGGAGAAATAAGTTACTTCCATGACAAAGAATATACGAAGAAATTCATGGACAACAAACCAACACTCCCAAATGTTCTGAAAGACATTCTTGAAAGATATAACAAAGATTACAACACCATGAACTCCAACAGAATGAATCCACCAAGCAAGGCAAGCATTTAAACAAAGGGTGTAAAAGGTTAGGGGTGGGGGGAACCAGGAAAATAACATAATAAGGATGAGTCAATACATATCAGTTATAATCATAAGTGTTAAAGGTCTTAATTCACCAATCAAAAGAAACATATTGGGAAAATGGATCAAGAAGCAAAATCCAACAATATGCTGCACACAAGAAATGCATTTAATTCAAAAAGGAATTCATACTAAAAGTTAAAGAATTGAAAATAATGCTACTTGACACAGGAACACAGAAAGAAGTAGGAATAGCTATTCTGTTTGCAGACAAAATAGATTTCAAGCCAGAATGATTAAGAGAGACAAAGATGGTGACCACATCCTTGTAAAGCAAATAATCCAAGAAGAAGAGATAGCAATCACAAATGTATACTCACCAAATATCAATGCACCCCACTATATGTAGCAAATATTAATGGGTATCAACAATCAAATAACCACCAATATAATTGTAGTAGGGGACCTCAATACCACACTGTCACAAATAGGTCAACTACACAAAAAAATCAACAATGAAATATCAGAACTGAATCAAATTAAGAACAAATGGACTTAGATGTCTACAGAGTGCCCCCACCCAAATGTAAGGGTATACATTCTTCTCAGCTACACATGGGATGGTCGCCAAAACAGACAACATACTGCTCATAGAACATATCTTAGTAAATACAAAGGAATTGAAATTACCCTATGCATATTACATGACCATACTTCAATTAAATTGGAAATAAATAACTAAAGGAAACCCCAAGAATCTCAACACCTGGATATTAAATAGTACTCTCCTAAACAAGAAATGGGTCAGAGATGAAATTAAAGAAAAAATTAGACAGTGTCTGCAGTTAAACAATAATGCCAGTACAATGTAATGCAACTAACGAAACACAATGAAAGTAGTTCTACAAGGAAATTTTATAGTGGTAAATACCCACATCAGAAAAACAGAAAGCCCAAATAAACAAACTGATGTTGAACCTCAAGCTTCTATAAAAAGAAAAGCAAGTCAAGTCCAAAACTCATGCAAGGGAAGAAATTATAATGATCAGAGCAGAAATTAATGCAGTGGAAACAAAGAAAATAATACCAAGAATCAATGAATTAAAGAGTTGATTCTCTGAAGGATTAAATAAAATTGACAAATCGTTAGCCAACCTTATAAAAAAGGAAAGAAAATACTCAGATCCATGCAATTAGGAATGAAAAGAGTGAACTTACAACCAATCTCCAGAAATCAAGAAGATCATCAATATCTGCTCCTAGAACTTGCAATCTAATAAGATAGAAAACACAATAGAAATGCACAGATTCATAGATACATATAAATTAAAAAAGCTGAATCAAGAATATATAAAAATTCTAAATGAACCAATATCAGTCAATGAGTTTGAAGATGTAATTAAAAATTTACCTACAAATAAAAGTCTAGCCTCCAGTGGATTCACTGCTGAATTCTACAAGAAATTTAGAGAATACTTAATGCTGCTACTTCTCAAACTCTTTAATGAAATTGAAAGGGAATCAATACTCCCAAATTCATTCCTGAAAGCAAGAACTACCTTATACTAAAACTAGATAAGAATTCAATCAAAAAGAGAACTACAAGACAATCTTCCTTATGAACATAGGTGCAAAAATCTTCAATAAGATGACTGAGAAACAGAATGCAGGAAATCATCATGAAGATTATACACCATGACCAAGTACAATTTATCCCAGGAACACAGGGATGGTATGAAGTGTGCAAATTAATAAATGTAATACACCATATTAATAGAGCTAAGGGCAAAAACCACATGATCATCTCAATAGATGCAGAAAATCATTCAGCAATGTTTGAAACCCATTCATGATAAAAAAAAAAACCTTACAGAAAATTGGAATGTATTGTCTTTATCTCAACCTAGTAAAAGCCATCTATGACAAATTAACAACCAACATCAGACTAAATGGACGAAAACTGAAAGCTTTCACTCTAAAATCAGGAACAAGACAGGAATGTCCACTGTCACTACTCTTATTCAGCATAGTTCTGGAAAACAGCTAGAAAAATTAGATAAGAGAAAGAAATAAAAGGAATAAGAATAAGAAAGGGAGAAGTTAAATTATCATTATTTGCAGATGAAATGATAGTCTACATAGAAGAACACAACTCCACCCAAACACTTCTAGATTTAATAATCAAATTCAGTAGCATAGCTGGATATAAAGTAAACATTCAAACTCAAAGCCTTTCTGTACACAAATAGCAAATTCACTGAGAGAGAAATTAGAAAAACAACACTTTTCACAGTAGAATACAAAAAATATTCATAGGAATAAATTCAACAAAGAAAGTGAAAAAACTTTACATTGAAAACTACAGTACTCTGACAAAGGAGATCAAAGAAGATATTGGAAAATGGAAAGATGCCCCTTGTTCTTGGGTAGGAAGAACCAACATAGTCAAAATAGCCACACTTCCAAAGTTGTTATGCAGATTTAATGCAACCCCAGTTAAAATTCCAGTAGCATATGTCATAGAACTACATAAGAGTTCTAAAATTCATTTGGAACCAGAAGAGACCTAGAATAGGGAAAACAATTCTGGACAACAAAGGCAAGGCAGTGGTCATCATACCCCTGACTTGAAACTATAATACAAACCTGTTTTATAATACAAAATAGCATGGTACTGACAAAAAATATATTACAAATCAGAGGATCAATGGAACGGATTAGAAGATGCAGAAATGACTCCAGGCATACTCTATCATCTTATCTTTGATGAAGGAGCCAAGCACCTTCACTGGAAGAAAGATAGCCTCTTTAATAAATGATGCAGAAAAAACTGGCTTTCCCCATCCCAAAGGTTAAAACTATACCCATATCTCTCACCATGCACTAAACTAAAATAGAAATGGATGAAAGATCTAAATGTTAAAATAGAAACATTAAATCTACTGGAAAAGAGAATGGGGAGAACTTGAAAACACTGATGTAGAGCAGACTTTATGAATAAAACCATGATTGCACAGGAACAATTACAACAAATCAACAACTGGGATCTAATCTTATGAAAAGACTTGCACAGCAAGTGAAACTACCAACAGAGCGAAGAGGCAATCCTCGATGCAAAAAACAATTTTTTCCCAGTTGTTCCTCAGAAAAAAGACTAATGTTTCAAATATATACAGAGCTCAAACAAATTATATCCTCCAAGTTTAAAGACCCAAGCCAAACCAAAAATGGGCATTGAAATGAATAGATACTTCTCAGATGAAGAAGTAGAAATGACAAATAAAAATATGAAAAAATGTTAATCATCACTGGTCACTTGAGGGATGCAAATTAAAACAACACTGAGATTCCATCTCATTCCAGAAAGAATGGCTATTATCAAGAAATCAACCAATAACAAATGCTGGAGGGGTTGTGGGGAAAAAGGAACACTTCTGCACTCTTGTTGGGACTGAAGACTGGTACAGCCACTGTGAAAATCAGTGTGGCGATTCTTCAAAATCTAAAACTAGAGGTTCCATTTGACCCAACTATTCCCATTGCTGATATCTTCCCAAAAGAATTAAAAGTATTATACCACAATGATATGTACACACCCAAGTTTATAGTGATATAGTTTGTAATAGCTAAATCTTGGACACAACCCAAATGCCCATCAATGTAAGAATGGATGAAAAAGATGTGGAATGTTTATAAAATGGAGTACTACTCTGCCATAAAGAAAGATAAGCTTGAAACATTTCTAGTTAAATGTATGTTCCTTGAGACCATACTCTAAATGAAATAAATCAGACACTCTTGTGTAAATAGTGTATTGCTTTTTGGTGAGAGAAATCAAAAGTGTAAATAAGGACCAAATTATATAATAGATATTGTGAAATAGGAAGAAAATATTCAAATGGGAAGGTGAACCAAGGAGGGGCGGGGGAAATGAAGGAAGGAAGGGAAAAGAAAAAACAACTCGAAATGAAGGAAAAGAAAAAATGGAAACAAACCTTTTGTAAATAAGGAGAGGAACAGGGAAAGGAGGACAGGAGAATGTGGAAAAAGTGAATCAAGGTATATCATATACAGGCACAAATTCCCTATGATGAATGTCATCATTATGTGTACCTAAAATATAGCAATGAGGTTAATTAAAAAAGAAGACAGCATAAATATAAAAGCAGTCATATATTAGACTTTGTTTTTATAAGACTACTGCATCAATGTCTGTTCCAATGGAAGTGGTTGTAATTCCTAGTGAGTTCTCATGATATGCACCAGACATTTTTGACCTACTTTTACTCTGTGTGCTTCATCTTTGAAAATAATGTTCCATATACATGATGCCACAAAACAATGATGTGAATTAGGCATGATTGTTAAGCAAGGGGTATTTTCCTCCAGAAAGATACGTTTTATAAAATTCTAGTAAAGAAATGAGATAGGATCAAATTTTTCTTCTGGCTGAATGTCAAATTATAACTGCACATTCCATTTGAAAGCTTGCAGTAATGTATTTATGTTAATTTAAAACAGGGTCTCAAATATACCAAAAATCAGTGATTTTCTTCGAAATCTTGAAATCTATTTCTATATTCCTGCTTCAAAATGGCAATCAAGGCTGTGTATTATTTTAGTGTTCATTTGATCAGTGTATCAATGCATAAGACTGTTAAAGCTTGAGCTTGTCAACTCATACTAGTGAATGTGATGTCTGATACACGAGTGTGTCCATCCAGCTAACGGTAATGGTGAGTGGGGGAAGAAGGGTTAGCACTGCAATGGGCCTCTCCAACCAGCATCCCTACACAGTCTTCCCTGGAGCACTCCATAACAGAGTTATGAAAAATATCACTAAAATTCACATAAGAATGTTAAAAGTTTACGATTTTAAGGAACTGGAGCTACATTACTAGTTGTTCAAGGTTGCATGTAGCCCATAAGCCATGTGTGGGACACACCTGTTCTAAGCATACTGCCTCTCTTAACATTTTTAAAGATCTAGTCCTGCAATCTCCAGTTCTGTCTGGACAGCTTGAATGGTTGATTTCATTGAGAGGATAGATTTGTGTATATATGTGTTGTTCTTTTTATTGTTGAAGACATTTTTTTAACATTTACTTAATATGTCTGTGTTCTGTACTTTCTCGTGAGTTTTTGAGTTTCTTCTAATCAACAAAGGGATTTTTTGCAGTAACTATCTTTTTAAGTACTGTACTTTATTTAATAGCCTCAATCCACTACTCTTCAGGAGCTATCTATTTACTATCTATTATGAGCAACAAAGATTTAGTAAATTCCCATTTCTCTCTTCTCTAGTCCCTCCCCTTCACTATCATGCTTAATTTATTACATCTTTTGCTGTTTTTTATCTTTAAATTTACCTATATCTCCATTTTTAAATTTTACTTTAAAATGAATAAAATCAAACAAAATAAAACAGAATAAAGCCAATCAGAACAAAATAGTGAAATTGATACAGGATTTCAAAACAGGACAATAGGAAATCAACAATGGCTACCATAGTGTCTCTTGTTATCTTCAGAATTACTGCCCATTCCATCAGACATAATAAACTCAAGCAAAATAGAACAGAATAAAACCAATCAAAACAGAATGCTGAAGGAAAAACAAAACAAAACAAAAAAATGAAACAAAACAAAACAGCGACAATATTGGATTTGAAAAACAAGACAGAAGCAAATCCCCTGTAGTTGCTATATAGCATATTGTTATCCTCTGAATATATACTCAGACTACCGGCTTTAGGCCTGCAAAGTCAATCAAGCAATCCAAGTGTTAAATTGTTTTTGCACCTCAGTTGCTACCAACTCAGCCTATGATCCTCCGAACTGGTAATTGATTGTGGGGCACTTTTCTTGACTCCCAGCCTGCATGCCTGCTGGCTCACAAGAGGGCCAAAGTGGCTCCTTGTTTCTCTTTCTGGCCCCACATGGCTCACCTATAGCTCTATTACTTGATTTATTAGCTCTAATGAAATCTTCGGATCCCTGGTTACAAATGATGAGAAAGCATACTGATACCACCTCCATTTCTTCTCTGGTCTTCCCAAATGTTGTTAACCATGTCTGCATTGGTAAGGTTTATAAATTTAACAATATGTTTTGTTACTAAAATTCCTATGTATTTTAGATTTAGTCCTATCTTTAAGCAAGTGCACAAATAGCTACCAGGTATTTTGCAGTAAATTCATTTTCATCACACCCATGGCTTGTCATTACTTCTATGATGTTTACTTGAATTATTACTATTTTCCTTAATGACTTCTCTGTTCTCTCTGCTCTTTTCCTGAGAGACACTAATTATATATATATATATATATATATATATATATAGTATTCACCTTATCTGTGTTTCCTGTCTTTTATTTCTATAGTCACTTTTAACTTCTGATTCATTCACATTTCAGCAGATTTTGAAGCCCATACCCCATGCTGTGGCTTCAGCAATGAGTATTCTCTTTTGTACTGCTTCTAATATGATCTTCATTTCTGATTGGTTGTTTTATCTTTTTCTTAGTTCTATCAGCTCATGTTTCATTTACTTTTGTACCTTGGTCTCGCCCTTGTTCTCTGCTTTGAGGTCTAGACTCACAGAGATGATTTGCTGCATTAGGGATTTTAAAAATATGTATATAACATAGTTTAATCACAATTTCCATGGCAATTATTTCTGATGAAAATTCTTCTACTGCCTTTTCTTTCATATTCTTTTTCATCTTTTTATTCTGGCAGTACCTTTGTATAGATTTTGTTCTATTGTTTTACATAACATTCAGCTTTCAATGAGAAATGTTTTTCACACACTGAGTGAAGTTTGTGTTGGACATTGAGGGTAGTCATGGCCATGTTCCAAGCCCTAAGAGGACTTCTGATGCTCCAGAACTGTGTGTACAAGTAAGTTGCTTCTGATTTTTCTTCTTTTAACCTGTCAAGATCAGCAACTGTAGTGTAACTGCAATGCCATCCCTCTCTCCTTTGACTTGCCTCACCAACAAAGAGAAGCCTGCAAACAAAGGACAAGTTCGTGTGATCCTTCTAGTAGATTCACCTTCCTGCTTTATTAGATCCATCTCCTTTGGTACCAGACTGGGCCGTCAGAAGCAACTAGAGAACCAGTTTCTATTTTTCCAACCAAAATAATGTCACTTCCTTTTCTCAAAGAAGGTTGTATTTTTTTTTAAAAAAAGAATTGTCAGCTGGACATGGTGGCGCACGCCTTTAATCCCAGCACTCCGGAGGCTGAGGTAGGTGGAGCGTTGTGAGTTCCAGGCTGGCTTGGACTACAACGCGAGCACAAGGCCGACCTGAGCTACATAGTGCGACCCTGCCTCAAAAAAACCAGGGCTGGGAGTTTGGCTCAGTGGCTTAAGCGCCTGTCTGGCCGGCGCGAGGTTGTGAGTTCAATTCCCGGTGCCGCCAAAAAAAAAAAAAAAAAAAAAAAAAGAATTGTGTTCATTGCCTACAGTTCAAGATCTGCACCCATGAGCCTCCTTTCTCAGCAAGATCTGCACTTCTATTTGATTTTCTCTGTATCTGGAAGCTATTACAAATGCACTGCCTCCAGTTGTAGAAGTTTTTTAATTGCATCAAAGATGAAGGTCTTTCTTTCTTTTCAAGTCTTGTCATCTTACTGTTTGGGGCTGTTACAAAAAGGAAAGGGGATGAGCACTACATTTGTGTCACTGTTATTTAAATCTCAAAATGAAATTTGATATCTTATTTCTGTGTTTTAAATTTCCTTTTCCTCTATTTTTTAAAAGAAACATCACAGAGATAAGAAAACTGAGAAACCATATTCAAAGAAATTATTATGCATGGTTAAGATATAGCACATGTAGGACAAGAATTCTCTAGCTCCACTTCTCAAACTCAAAGAGCTTGACACTATACTTCGACTTAGTATTAATGGTGGATTTGACCTTATTTCCAAGAAAATAAATATTAAATCTGGATTTTCAATGTACTAAGAGCCTCACATTTAATTTCATGCTTGAAAATAAAGTTTCTATGAGATATCAAAAGTTTAGAAATGCTTCTCTAGTGAGAAGCATTTATTCATATTTTATTTACTGTAAGAAGTAGATCTTGATAAAGGATAATTAATTCTTCTCCAAATTTTGATCTGCTATTATATTTTCTTGAATCCAGTTTATTTAAAGGTGATTTATTCCTGTATCATCTATACAGCAACATTCATGGCTACTTGATTTCTTAAAGCTATCAAACCAGAGTAATATGTCACTATCCTAGCGTATCTAATTATCTTTTTTTCTTTTTGGTGAATATCAGAAGTTAAATATGTGATGTCCACATTTAGATAGATTCACATGTACTACATGTACTACATGTACTACAATTTTTTATATTTATAAAGAAATCTAGAATTTTTCTCTTAAAGTTGGTAGGAACTGAAAAGAAAGTAACCAAAATATACATGAAAAATGTTTTAGTACACTGCTTTGCAGTTGTGGGAAAAAAAGCTACTGAAGAATGAATACTCCTATACTGTTACTCAATAAAACCTGTACTTTCAGGTATGAATGGCTAGGGTTTATTCACATATGTGTCACAAAATCAGTACAAATGACGTACAAATCAGTAGTAATTAACCTAGCTTATCCTTACAGGCACTTGAAGTTAGGACAAAAGCATTGTGAATAGATTGCTCAACATGACCCAACTTTTCTTTCATGTTACCTATGGTGCAGTTATGGATGGACAAATATCTTTTAACTTCTGAAAACTCCTTTGTTTGAGAGCAGAGAGAATAGTGGCTTGGCTACTACAATTGTTTTGTTATTTGGCACAGAGTTTTAATTATTCTCTGATACACCACAAGATACAATAGATCACACAGTAACCACATTGTTCTTTCCCTAGGGTCTTTTTTTGTCTAGTTTCTGCTTAGGCTATGTGCTTCAGTTTTTCCATGAATTGTTGAGCTATTCTTTACTAGTAATAGTAATGTTTTCCTTATGACATTCTTGCAATGAATAAAAGGAATATAAGGGTGATTAGGTACTTCCATTAAAAATAAAAATAAAGAGTAAATATCTTTAAGGAGACTCAGTTATGACATGAAAAGCAAATAATTGTCACCTAAGTACACTGTCCAGACTCCATGCATTTTAATTCAAGCTGAATAAAAGTGGTGGTGTTTGGAAAATTTTTCTGTTAAAAATCTTTTCGGTCCACCAACTGATGCTATGTAAAACATCAGAAGTGACATTAGCTATCTAGTTAACAAATTGAAATGAATGTACTTTATTTTAAAAATAGACCATAAACTGGGATCTTAAAGGTTAAGAATCACAAGGAAGTAACAATCATCATATCTTTATTAAGTATCTACTATTTGGAAATAAGTTGTCCACTGCTCTGGGTGATAGGGACCACAGCAAAGAAACATCTTCCAGGAATTTCGAGCACATTTTTGGAGATCAAGGGGAAACTAAAAGAAATATAGACTAAGTCAGAAAGAAATGATTTTCACAATCATTAAATGATTAAATTCTAAGACTAATAAGTTCAGAAGACCTACTTCAAGTCAGAGTCACACAAGGGGTGGTTGAGATTAATTAGGTCTTGAAAGAAAGATAGAATTGGGTAGAGAGAAAGAGGAGATATTTTAAGAGTAAAAGAAAAATTTAATAGACTTAGAGGTAGAGAGGTTCTGAAAAGTCATTGGTTGGAGGAGATGGTTTATATGAGTGAGTTAGAGGAAACAAATTTAGAAAGGAAGATTAGAACCAATCTCAGACTCTTAATACAAAAGGTGACCTCAGAGTTATTTATTCTAATAACTACTCCTGAACTGAGATACTGCTTTTAAAATCTGAATTTAGATGAAGATTTATTTTCTCTGTGATTTTTATAGAATAGGTGATTTTGTTTATTGCCACTTTGGGACTTCTTTCACTTTCATTTGAATTTATTTTTTTTTCTCAGTGCTAAACAGAACCTCATGGGTTGCTTTATATTGGTCAAAATGGGCTGATTAATGCTGTGACAAAAAGATAACAACCAACATGTCAGAGACTAAACACAAATGTTTCTCATGGGCTCAGTGGAGACTGTTCCACATGAAGCAGATTCAAGTCGGCTCAGGCAACCTTCCAATCTGACTGTGCTCTCTGAAGCATTTGGCTTTCAGGTTCCTTTGACAAGGAAAGACCCAGCTGTGTAGCCACATCCTGGCCCTTCACGTGCTGGCATATCATTTCTCTACATCCTCTTTACCAACCCACTTAGCCTTCCAACCTGCAGAGGGTGTGAAACAGGAACAGGTGGATGTTTGGTGAATTTCATCCTTTCTGCCATGACCTTCAGTGTGGGACATACATGAACTGAAGGCACATCCCAAATTTCCACATGTTTTGTTTCTTAAAATACCTTTTTTTCCCCAAATCTTACATTTGCAAATTTTACTTTCAATCATTGCATTCATTTGGATTCTAAGATTTTGCTCCAATTTTTCTTTTTCTTTTCCTTTCTTCTTTCTTTCTTTCTCTTTACTTTTTCTATTATTACTATTTTTTTTAATCTTCCTGGCCTACTCCACTTCACTCTGCCAAAAATGTGTCCTTTCTTCAAAGTTCTCAGCCAGTTTCACCTTCTCAAAACATCTTCCTCAGTGTCTCCTAGCCAAAATGAACGCCTCCCTTTCCAGCTACTATAATACAGTTTTGAATATTCAGTACTTGCCCTGGCACACTCTTTATTTGCATCTCTATAAAGCAGGCAACAACAACCTTGCACTGTACATACTGGAAATATTTAAAGACAGTTTTGATTTGTCAAAATTTGGGCAGACAAGACTATTACTGGAATCCTGTGGAAAAATAATCTGGGATGCTGCTAAATAGCATTCAATGCACATGACCACCTCCCCAATTAATAATTACTCAACTCTTAAGAAAACTGATTATCCACACACAGAAGATAGAATCTAGACCCATATCCCTCACTATGTCATAGACTAAAATCAAAATGGATTGAAGATCCAAATGTTAAAACAGAAAAACCTAATCTGCTGGAAGATAAAATAGGTAAAACTCCTGAAGACATAGATATTGGTAGGGAATTTCTAAACACAACCCCAGTTTCACAAGAAATAATATCAGGAAAACAAATAGGATCAGGTCAAATTATAAAGCTTCTTCATAGCAAAGGAAACAACTTCCAGAGTGAAGAGACAACCAACAGAATGGAAAAAGATATTACCAACTGGTCCTTGGATATAGGACTAAAATCTAGGACTCTAAAACTTAGACACTCCCAAAACAAAAGATCCAATCAAAAAATGGGCAACAGAAATAAGTACACACTTCTCAGAAAAAGTGCAAATGACCAATCAGTACCAGAAGAAATGTTCAACATCTCTGGGCATAAGACAAATGCAAGTTAAAACAACACTGAGATTTTATCTTATTCCAAACAGAATAACTATCATCAATAAATCAAATAACAAAACTGACAAGGTTCTAGAATGAAAGGAATCCTTCATTGTTGTTGGAGTATACAACTACCATGGAAATAAATATGGAGATTTCTCAAAAAACTAAAAGTAGGAATTCCATTCAACACAGTTACTCTCCTTCTAGGTATTTTTCTAAAAGAATTAAAGACATACTATTACAGTAATACATGCATCCCCATCTATAGAGGGGCACAGTTTATAATAATTCAAACTTGGAAACAATCTACATGGCTATCAACAGATGAGTGTCTAAAGTAAATGTGGTATTGACACAATAGTGTACTTCTCTTCCATAAAGAAGAATAAACTTGAAAAGGAAATTGAAAGTATTCCTTCATTTTTCAAATCATTGATGTACCTCTGAGATAAACATTTTCCATGTACACCTATCATTTTTACCACTTTATATAACATAGCATATAACCCAATGTATGATCTAAGTTTTATGTATTTTTTGGCACTGGGATCGAACTCCAGACCTTGAGCTTGCCAGGTAGGCAATTATGCCGCTGAGCTATATCCCCAGCCCCACAGTGTATGATCTAAATAAAAGCTGAGATGAATAACTATTTGCTATAGTATTAGATCATTTATAAAAATAACTCATTTGTAGAATAGATTTATAGAACAAAATATTAGTAGAAATAATAATGGCTAAGGCTAGACAGTGTTTCATAGACATTATATTCATTATTTCATTTAATTTCACAACAATAGTACAAGGTAGATAAAAATGATAAGCTGAAAATGAAGATAATATTATTTTTTAGATTGGGATAGATGACCTCTTTATGCATTTTAAATTTTCCAAAGCTTTTGTGCTCACTCTGTGGATTCAGTGTACAAACTATAATCTGAAAGAAATTGGTGGTATTTTTACAGTACGTGAACACAACCATCTGATTTATAGTTCAATCTGTTAATGCACTCTGTTATTAGGCCACCTGGCAGTTTTATGCATTGTGAATTTAAAGAGGAGCTCAATGTAACATAAGCTTTACAAGCTGGGGAAATATTATTGAAATGAAACATGAATGAGGACCATTTAAACAATAAAATAGCGTGTATAGACTATATTTTTTTTAGTTTTAGCTAATACGTGCCTTAGGTATAAATTCTGAAATAAGTTGAGGTTTTTTATGAGACTATAAAAAATAGATTCAAAATAAACTTATTATTGTACTATTGTTAATCACGTAGTATTCATGCACTTATAGAGAACCAAAACTACAACCACGAATTACCTCTGAAGAATTAAGATCACATATCAGCTACATTTTCTTTTAGTACTCACAGAAAGTGTACTTGGGGAAATGCTGTCAGAATGAAAAACCAGAATTGGGAGATGAAAGGAAAAACTCTAACTTATTGACCATCTCTTTTATGACTTTGTTTTATTATCATTTAAGGAATTTGATACACTGTTGTTGAAGTACAAAATGAGGTCTGTACAAAGCTAATCCTAGAAAATATGTCATTGAAATTAAGCAGTGGCATACCAGTGAATCTGTATTAGACTTGAAAAAAGTACATTAACTGTAATGTGATGGTATTCATACCATATTTTCCTAAATACTATACCTACGGGTATATTTATTAAAGAGTTATATTCAACACTGTAATCCATGAAATTTGGGCTCTGTATATTTAATGTCACTGATGTAGTCATCTTTAATTAACTATAAATGAAAGTTATAAAATAATTTTTATATTTATGCAAACATTACACTACATGAAAAAAGTTTTCAGTATATTTTTGCTTTTAAAAACAAGTAAACAGCTTAAGGAAAAGTGCATTTTTGTTTATACAAACATATCTATTTCATTTTTAAAATTTGGGAAATTTGAAAGATTAATAAAAATGTTATAAATTCTATATTTGAGTAATATTTTACTGAAGAATTATGGAAAAAATGGTTTTTCCAACAGGTATTTCTTTAAAATTTATGAGGAAGATCAAAACTGCTTCTCATTGTCTCAATGTTTCTCAAATATAAAACTATCATGTGAAAAAATGGAATATACTATCCTATACATTGGAAAACAAAAGTAAATATATCCTGTAGCTTATGTATTATCATACTTTTAACTTTAACATTTAATTACTGAATGTTTCTGTTTAACCTATTAATTTTAACATTTCAGTTTAGAAATTTCAATGATACAATAACCAAACTTAAGGAAAATCATGCAAATAAATGGTTATCTAACAAATTATATTCTTAGTATCAATCACAGCTTGTTATTCAGATTAATTTACTAAGTGTTGGTATTTGGATACTTCAAGTTTTGCCATTTACTGAGGTTACCATGTATTATTTTGCCAGTGTAATGTGCCCTGAAGACTTTTGATATGGGAGATTGAGGAGGTCACAGGATATGATAAAATTCATTTTACTGAAGTGTACTGGTTATGAAAATTGCTTGTTCCAGTGGATGATTTCACTACTTCATTTACAGCATAAGTGCTCATTGTGTTTCCACTGTCTGGGATCTGACCCCTATATTTCTCATTTTCCTTCTGAAATGTGGGTCAGCAGTGTTGTCAGATTCCTTCTCTCCTGTAAAACATTTTATTTTTAAATATTTGACACTGAGTCTTCTAAAAGAACAGGTTAAAAAAAAAAGTCCTGCTGGATGACATTTATGACTAGGAGAAGTATCATTGCCATTGACCTCACAACTCTTCTTAAATAATCGAGAGAAGGGCAACAAAATTGTCAATTAGGCTTCTGGGGAACAGCATTCAGCCCAGCTCAACTTGTACTTGGCAGCATAATCATGCAGATCTTTCTTCTATATGAGAAACTGTGTAAGTCTGTAATAACAAGAGTTCATCAAATGTGAGCTTCCTTTCTCAACAGCAGATTTAGGAGCTGTTGATTTGTTGTAATTTACTAAAAGGTTTTATAGCATTGAAATGTAGCATTTAAATGTTACTTCAGATATTCATCCTAATTCTCTGACTCGCAATGTGGAGGTCAGACTTCTATAAACCTTTATCATTTTTTAAATTTTTAATTAATTTATATTTTTGGTACCGGGGATCAAACTCTTGACCTTGCACTTGACAGGCAGGTGCTTATGCTGCTGAGCTAAATCCCCAGCCCTCTACAAACGTTTAAGAAGTTTTCTCTCTCCTTCTGTCTCTCTCTTTCTTTTTCTTTCTCTCTCTTCCTCCCTCCCTTATCCCCTCCCTCCCTCCCTCCTCATATATATATATGTGTGTGTATAGATATATATGTCATGAAAATAATATTTTCTATAATATATTTTAACATATAGATCCCTTCCTCTGTTTTATTTTTTTCAGTACTGCATTCCGTGCTATTATTTTTGGAAACAGTGCTAGGCCAAGGAGAATTGATCAATATTCAGCAACCATTTACTAAGAAAAGTTGATGCTTTTATTTTTTTTAATTTTTTTTTATTTTAAAGATAGTAAAATCCTACAAAATGTAACAGAACAAAGTCAATCAAGACAAAGCAGTAGAACTGGTACAGAACTTCAAAGAAAGATACTACAAAAACAATAACTACTATAGTGTATCTTGTTATTTTCAGAACAGTTAACCATTCCAACAGGTATAGTAAATTAAACCAAAAACAAAAACACAATGAAACCAACAGAAACAGAATATGAAATAAAGCAAAAAAAATTAATCAGAAAAAAGCAAAACAATGAGAACAATATTGGGCCTCCAAGACAAGACAGAAGAAAATCCCCCACATTTGCTACATTGCATACTGTCATCTTCCAAAGAGATGCTCAGGCTGCCAGCCCCAGGCCTGCAAAATCAATGAAATAATACTAGCATTTAGTTGCTTTATGAACCTTAGTTGCTATCAATTTAGCCGGACCTCCAAACCAGCAGGTTGCTCACGGGTGGTGGTAGTGGTGGGGTTGTCCTTGATTCTTAGCCCACGCAGTAGGCATATGGGAGGCGCATGTTTTTCTTCCTGGAGTCTGCACCAGTTGCGCAGTCCCCAGAAGGCAGACTAGCTTTCTTCTGGTTGGAGCTTCTCTGACCCAGTGGGGTGGGTTCTCGAGAAGCCCATCTCTTTCTCTTCCTGGAGTCCTCACGAGTCGTGCAGTCCCGCAGAAGGCAGACTAGTTTTCTTCTGGATGGAGCCACTCTCAAGTTGATGCTTTTATCCAAAGCCATATTTTAGAATTTTGTCCTCAGTTTATTCTCCAGTAATATTATGGGGAAAAAGAATTAAATTATAAATTACAACTTTACAGTTATATTTTGTTAACTACTATGAAATTTGTATGACTTAAATAAGCACCAGGTGCTCTTAGGCTAAAAAAGAATGAATGTAAAATTCAAAGTACAATGAATATAATCAATAAACATTGAGAGAAAGAAAGAACCCCATAGATATGCTCTTATTTTCTGCCAAGTCACCATTTTAAAGCTGTATGCAACTACGAAGGTAATAACCATTTCAAATATTTTCCTTCCTGGAGAAATTGTGTCTGGTCTTACCCAATAGGAACCTGACCTATTTGTTTCATTTGTAGATGAACTTTTACCAGGCCTAGACTTGTTTCTCAAAAAAAGAGACAGAGAAAGAAAGATGGGACCTAGGCCAATGGTGCTTGCTTGGTCTCTAAGAGAAGAATTATTTCTCCCTCTTGGAAGAGAAGCCAGTTATAATAATCCTACCTAAAGACAAACAAAAGAGGCCCACTGTAGTAACTGCCAGGAAATGAATTAGGAAATCAAAAGAATAACAACAGCTGGGCTAAGTCTCTTGTTCGTCACCTATTGCAGGATGGAGTTCCCAGCCAAAACAGATCTCTTCCCTCTTTCACTATGATACATACATACAAAAATCCCAGCCATACTTTTGTGTTAGAATCTAAATTCCTTAGCCAATTAGTGTTATGATTTTATCACAGCATTTCTTGGAAACTGAATTGCAGTAGTTGTTATCCATATGGTTCCCACTCCCTGAGGTTAGTTGCTAAGGTTGAACCAACCATGAAAAACACCTCAGAGAAAAATTCATGCTAGAAACTAATGATAGTGTTGATGTTTTATCAAATAGAAAGCCTGGGCCAGATTTAGCCACAAATATTCCTGTTGCGTGATTGGTAATAGTTGAATAAATTCACAAGAATGGCATTAAGACAAGATGATATAAGGCCTGACTATAGAAAAGACCTCATGAAATTCTTCACAGAGATTGTGCAACAAATTTTTTACCAAGGTGGAGAAACAGAGAACATGGTTTGGAAAGGAAACATAAGCTTTAGTTTTTGTACATACTCTGTAGATATATCTATACATTTTTTAATGTTTAGTTTCCTCTTTTTGAAAAGGTTAAACCTGTATTACAGCAGTCAGTGACTGTTATGGTTGATACATTGCATCAATTTGAGAAGTTTAAAAGTTTAACTAAGAGATTTAGCAGAGAGTCAGTACCTTTACTTTGTAAATACCTTCATCCTGTGAAAGAGGAGGGCACAGAGATTTTTTTGAGTGCTACATCTGTCCTGGGGAGTAGGAAGTGGCCTGCATACAATATAAGGGAAGAGACTTTCTCTTCCCTCCTTTTTGCTCTGGCTGCTTTTGCTGGCTGCTGCCTTGAAGTGTTGCCCCTGTGCCACATCACTGCTTTGGAGCCAGCTGATTATAGACTGAAACCTCCACAAGCAGTAAGCTAAATAAACCTTTCCTTCATTCATTTTGTGGTGTCAGACATTTTGTCCTGGCAACAACAACGAAACATAACCAAGACAGTGACCAGTAGGAATAGTTCCATTTTCTGCATACATATTATAGCCACATATGCATAGTTATATCCAAATTAATCAGTTTTATCACATTTTATATTAACCAAAAACTACAATGAAAGAAGATGAAAAAATATACCTAAATGGATTTCCTGTTATCCTATTCTAAGATACCTGCAAACACTTAATATTTGTTCTACCAGAATTCACCCATCATAATCTTGACATTTTTGACTTCAGTTTTTCCTTTATTCCTTGGGTTATCTGACTCAGCACAGAGAGTCTAGATTCCTACCTGCCATAGATGTATTGACTTAGAATAATTGTTTGTACACACACACGTTCTCAGGTTTGTTCCTTTATCAAGACATTTCCTTGGGGTTTAGAGATTTCCTGGCAAGTATCTGGCTATATGAGTAGAAATATTGCCATAGTAGTTTTCAGTCAGCATGTTTTTAACTTACATGAGGCTTTTAGATGAGTCATCTCCCCTCTGGAAGGAAAAAGAAAATGGAAAGCAAAGAGAAGGATAATAATGGTAGGAATTATTCCACACACGGAACAAAAGAATTCTGTTGTATGGGGTTTTTAAATTATTTTATCTTATCTTTTTATTTTATTTTATTTTATTTTATTTTTGGTACCAGGGATCAAACTCACAGCCTCGCACCTGCCAGGAAGGTGCTTAGGCCACTGAGCCAAATTCTCAGACCTATTTTTTGAGACAGGGTCTCACTATGCAGTTCAGGCTGGTCTTGACCTCATTTTGTAGCCCAGGCTGGTCTCAAACTCATAATGATCCTCCTGCCTCAGCCTCCTGAGTGCTGGGATTAAAGGTATGCAGCCGCCATACCTGTTTTTTTTTTTTAAAGAGGGTAAAACCAAGGAAAATAAAACAGAATAAAACCAATCAAAAATAAACCAGCATAAGTGATATAGGACTTCAAAACCTTACAAAACCAACAATAGTTATCATAGTGCCTTTTGTTGTCTTCAAAATAGCTGCAAATACTTTTGGACATAGTAAAAACTGAACAGAACAAAATAGAATAAAAACAATATAATCCAAACAGTGAATGCAATAAAGGACTTCAAAACAAGCCACAAGTAAATTCAAAATGGCTACCATAATATGTCCTATTCTCTCTCAAATAGCTGCTTATGTCATCAGATTTAGCATAATCAAACAAAACAAAAGAGAATAAAACAACCCAACAGGCCATTGAAAATGATATGATTTCCTGGCCTAGGATTGCTTCCTGGTGAGGCCGCTGGTTCTCCCCACCTACCCGCATTCCCACAGTCCACGAATGGTGCAGACTCATGGAGAGAGACATGGATGTGGCTGTCCTCACTCAGGCAGCAGCCAGCGGATGATGCTGGTTTCCAGGCAGGGATCACCTCCTGGTGAGGACCCTGGTTCTCTCCCCCTGCAGTCACACTCGAACCTCTCTCTGTGAGTCTGTGCAATTCTGAGTTATTTACAGGAAATTTTGCTGAAACCAGCCCTAACTCTTGGGTGTTCTCAGGTGTATCATCTCACCTATCTCTCAAAATCCCCCATGCAGCCACCTTTCCAAAGAGGAAACCTTTCATGTGCCAATTTTCCAAAGAGGAAACAGTACCACTTGAATTTGGATTTGCTTTTTCTAGGCAATGGTGCTCTTCATGGAAGTACAATGTTACAGTGTCAAAACTCCGATTTCTTAAAGCTTTTTACCTAAAAATAAGATTACTATTTTAACACAGAGGAGGATTTCATTTTTGATAAAACTATCAAAAAAGAGACAAAATTCATCTCATCATACACTGCAAGGTCTGCCACCCTGTAAATGGAGAAATTCTTAAACATATAAGTAAATTTCATTCCTCAACTCTTCAGAATCCAGTATTCTTCTGTGTATGTAACAATCCCTCTAAAAATCATTAATAAAAGTAGAGACACTAATGTCTTTACTTTCTGGCCATGGAACAGGTGAAAAGTTAACATTGTTCTACACAGTGCTCTTCTTATTGCTCTAATTCATCTAGCACCACCTAAGACAGGGAAGTTCAGCTCAACCCTTGTAAAACACAAGTGTTTTATCTTTCTTCATGTAAAAAATTCAACCAAAGGTAGCTTTATTGTCCTCAAAACTGTCTTCTACCATCACCATATGGTGCTTCAATTAGGACAGTCAGAATAGTCATGAGATTCAGGTTGGGACATTACCTTAGGGAAAGCTGAAATGTGAGCTGCTATTCTGGAGACTGGATCTTCTTAGGGACATCCAGTGTCTACAGGATGATGCAAGATGAGTTATTTGCAGTGGTTCCTAAGGATTCCAGAGGGCTGTGCTTAAAAACTGGCAGACCGGAGTAATGTGAAATGGCAATGCTATTCCCAGACTGCAGATTTTAGAGTTGGAAAATGAGGTGGTAGAAATGAAAAGGTAGGACAGGCAAAGGAAATGAGCGAGGGATATGCTATATACAGAACTAGAGAATTTTGTTCCTCATCACATCTTTAGAGGACTTGAGTAAGTTTCTTGAAAGTTGTTCCTCGAAGAGTAGAGCTGGACCATCAACAAGAAATGTCAGGACACAGATTACTAAAGCCACTTTGGCTTATCTCAGGTGAGTTAGGATGTTTAACTCCAAAAGGTCTGACCAGATTTGGGAGAATAGGATTCCAAAAAGGATCCTGATACTATTTTCTGAGTTGATGAACCTGAAAAATGTAAGAATGGATAAAAGTGAAAGTGATGTCTGTTGAGAGCCCTGTGGGATGACATCAACCCCATCCCACCCCAGCACTTGTGGCTGATAAACAGTCCCTATCAACCCAGCATGTGCTACCTATAGAAACAAGTGATACAACCCCTCCCAGATATCTACTCTCTGTAGGAGGATAGAGGTAGCTTGGCTTTTCTCTGTTTTTTCCTCAGGAGAGAGAATTGTTCAAATTCTGAAATAGGTTTCAGTCAGTTAGGGAACAGTCCTTGCATTGACTCCCACTGGGAGTACTGACTCAGAAAGAAAACATTATTACCAACAATACAAACTAAACATTTCTTTGAATGTAAGTTTTAAACCTTTTTCATCAAGTCTTGACCCTTCAGATTATCACCATTAAATGATTACACCGACTACCATATAAAATAGAATTACTCAGTCCTAAATTCTTAGCCAATTTGGTGTTTGAATTGTTATGTAAGAAATGTTTATTACAAAATTACCTGACTTTGAATCTAATGAACAATTTATTCAATTAATATTCATGTTTGAAACAAAAGGTAACTCAGAAAAATGAAAAACAAAACACCCAAAAAAACAACCACTGAGTGGTTCTTAAGTAGGAACATCAAATATAGGTTGTTTTTCTCTTTTTTCTTTTTTTTTCTTTCTGTTACATTCTATGCTCTCTCAGGCTTCAAACAAAAGAAAGAAGGTGAATATTGAATCAAGGGAATTTTTAAATTATGTAAAATTTCTGTCTATAATAGTCATGTGTGGGGAAAAGTATACTATTATAAAACTTTTTTAAAAGGTTATTATGAGTATTATTCTCAGAAAACTTGTACTATAGAAAAGTTAAATTTGTCACTCTTAGAAGTCATCTCCACCAGCAAGGGCATCTATATTGTGATTAAAAATAACAATAAAAATATATTATGCTAAGACTACAGATGACTCTGGACACTTTCCTGGAATCTAGAGTTGGGAGTTGGGAGAAGAGATGGAGGGATGAGGGTAGGGATTGATTTACAGTCATACCAGTGGGAGAAACTGACAGAAAAGCAGAATAGTCAGAAATGAAGATGGGGTGCCAGTAGTAGTACTGATGTGTGCTTACTTGATCCTCATAGCATTGAAGAGAGACAGCTGAGGTGAGAGGTGTTCCGCTAGTCTGTAAAGGAGTCTTAAATGGAATTCAAAGACACTACAGGAGCAAGGAGCTCAGTCTCAGGATAAGCCAAGTAAAAAGTGACTAGCTTAAAAAGCACCAATGGAAACCCCAGTATATTTGTAGACTAGTTTGGTAGATCCACCACCCTCCCAAATACTCTGAAAGCCCAAATGATCTTGAGTTGATACTTCCATATTTACAACAATGAGGCATTGTAAGTGATCAACTGTTTCTTAATCAATGCTCTCATATTCCTTTATTCACATACAAGAAGTTCTGTTGCCTGTATCAGGTATAGGAGCCACTCTCCACTACCCAAGATTGTTTCTGAAAATTCCTGGTGTAGGATAATTTGTGGCTCAAATACTTAAGATGTCAAAGAATACTGTGCCACTGTGGTTGAGAGTAATACTGTGCTATCCTTTATAAATATTTGTACAAACGATGCAATATTTATCAAAATAATGTAACACCAGAGACTCCTTTACAGATTGTCTTTTGCTCCTAAATAATAGTTTAGGTTTGCCCACCCAAAAAGGTGAAAGCAAATCTTATACACTATTTTAGTTTATTTCATGAATTTACATTTCCACTTTTTTTTCCTAGTCTAACCATCTAAACATTAATAACTTCCTAGTTACAAGATATATAAGTGTTAACTGCTATCTCCTAAACCCCAGAAACGCAAAGTAACTTGGATACTTGAGATTAAACAAAGCTTTTGGTAACTGCTGTTTAACATTCCAGATGTGTTGAAAGATATTTTTCAAATTCTCTCACTAAAGCTCTCCCCATCAACTCAAACCCTTTCTGAGAATAGCTCAGATTCTTCCTCACTAATGAAAGGAAATTGTTAAAAGACTCAGTTTAGATTCATTAGTTTTCTTTATCCATCCTAAGGTAAGTATTTGATTCTTTCTTCTGAGGTAGAGCTTATCATTCTGCCTAATGTTCTTCTTTCATTCTTCCTAATGTTATATTTATATGTTTTTATCATTGGTACTAGAAGAAATTTACAAATAGTTAATAGTGGCAATGAAACTCTCATGGTAGAGCAAATGATTGGGTGGGCAAAATATAATTTGTTTAAGGATAATTCAGACTTTGAATGGATTGTGCCATGTTCAGAGCCACATCTTACTTAAAAGTTAGAATTCCATAAAACCACCTACCGTACCACTTGTTGTCTAAATTAGCTTTAAAGTGTCTTTAAATCTCCATGAAATAAAATAGCAAACAGTTGTGTTGTATGTCCAATATATCTAACACTAGAGCACTACTGACCACCCAATGAGACAACTGACTAACATTTGGGTTCCAGGTGGAAATAAAAACAAGAGACTTGAAGTTGCTCAAAATCAATGTTCTTACAATGAGGGTTCTATTCTTTTGCTTGTTTTAAATTTTTTTATTTAAGAGAAAAAAGCAGAAAAGAAAATCAAAAAGCAAAACAGACAAACACAACAACAGATCCAATATGAGCACATTGTAGTTTTACAAAACTAGATGGTTTTAATACAATGGTTGTAATATTGCATATATTCTTATTATAGAAAACAAATTGATGCTGGTCATTCTTCGTAGCATTCTAACTTTTTTTTCTAGAACAGAAAGATCCATTGGAAAGTATCAGAAGTCCAGAAACTTTCTTTAGATGAAATAACAGGTTTCAACAAAGAGAAAATAACAAGCATGAGTCAATACATATCAGTTAGAACCATGAATGTTAATGGTCTCAATTCACCAATCAAGAAACAGGCCACCAGAATGGATCAAAAAGCAAGATCCAAGAAGCACATTTAATTCAAAAAGAAATTTATAGACTGAAAGTTAAAGGATGAAAAATAGTATTTTGTGCCACAGGAACTTGGAAGAAAGCAAGGGTAAATAGTCTATTTGCAGACAAAATGGATTTCAAGCCAACACTGATTCAGAGAGACAAAGAAGGTGACTACAACCTTGTAAACTGAACAATCCAAGAAGAAGAGATAGCAATCATAAATATACATGCACCAAATACCAGCGCACCTGACTATATAAAACAAATACTAGCAGATATGAAAAATCAAATAATTATCAACAAACAGACAGGTCAAGTAGACAAAAAATCACAATGAAATATCAGAACTGAATCAAATTTTGAACAAATGGATTCAGTAAATGTCTACAGAATGATCCCAACCCCTAGAATATCAGAATATACATTCTTCTCTGCTGCATATGGGACATTCTCCAAAATAGACTACATAGTAGCTCATAGAACACGCTTAACTAAATACGAAGGAATTGAAATTATCCCAAGAATATTATCAGACCGTACTGTAATATAATTGGAAATCAATGGCAAAAGAAATCACAAGAATTTCATAAACACTGGAAATTAAATAGCACTCTCTTAAACAAGAAATAGATCAAAGATAAAATTAAAGAAGACATTAGACAGTTTCAACAAGTAAGTGATGCTGTCAGTACAACGTAGTACAATGCATAGGACACAACGAAAGCAATCCTATGAGGGAAATTTATGGTGGTGAATATCCACATCAGAAAAACAGAGCAAACTCAATTGAACAACTAAATGTTGAACCTCAACCTTCTAGAAAAAGAAGAGCAAGTCAATCCCAAAGTTTGCATGACAGAGAAAATCATTAAGATCAGGACAGAAATTAATGCAGTGGAGACAAACAAAACAATACAAAGAATCAATGAATCAAACAGGTAGTTCTTTGAAAGATTAAGTAAAACTGACAAACTCTTAGCCAACCTTATTTAAAAATGAAAATAAAAGACTCAAATCCATGCAATTAGGAATGAAAAGAGTGAACTCTTAACAGAGCCTACAGAAATCCAAAACATCATCAACACCTACTTCAAAAACTTGTATTCTAATAATATAGAGAACACAGAAGAAATGGAGAGATTCCTAAATACATATGAATTACCAAAACTGAGTAAAAAAGGTATAAAAATTCTAAATGTACCAATATCAGTCACTGAAATTAAATATGTAATTAAAAACCTATTAACAAAGAAAAGTCTAGGCCCTGACAGATTCACTGCTGAACTCTACAAGCAATTTGGAGAAGACTTAATGCTGTCACTTCTCAGTCTCTCTAATGAAATTGAAAGGGAAGCAACTTCCAATTTCATTCCTGGAAGCAAGCATTACCCTGACACCAAAACCAGAGGATGATTCAACCGAAAAAGAGAACTACAGGTCAATCTCCCTTACGAGCATAGATGCAAAAATCCTCAATAAGATACTGGCAGACAGAATGCATCAAATCAATCCAGGAGATTACACATCATGATCAAGTAGGATTCATACCAGGAATGCAAGGATGGTTCAACTTGTGCAACTCAATAAATGCAATACACCATATCAACAGTCAGAAAAAAAGCCACATGATCATCTCAAAAATTGCGTAATCATCTCAATAGATGCAGAAAAAGCATTTGACAATGTCCAACACCAGTTCATAACAAAAACTCTATAGAAAATTGGAATAGATTGTCTTTATCCCAATCTGATAAAAGCCATCTGTGACATACCAACAGTCAACACCAAACTAAATGGACAAAAACTGAAAACTTTCACTCTAAAATCAGGAACAACACAAGGATGTCCACTATCACCATTCTTATTCCATATAGTTCTGGAAACAATAGCTGGAGCAATTAGACAAGTGAAAAAAATAAAAGGAGTAAGAATAGGGAAGGAAGAAGTTAAATTATCATTATTTGCAGATGACATGGCAGTTTACATAGAAGAACCTAATAACTGCAACAAAAAACTTCTAGATTTAATAACCAAATTCAGTAGTATAGCTGAATATGAAGCCAACATTCAAAATCAATAGCATTTCTGTTCACAAATAACAAATTCACTGAGAGAGACATTAGGGAAGCAACACCTTTGTCAGTAGCATCCAAATAACAAAAATACTTAGGAATCAATGTGATGAGGAAGTAGAAGACCTGAAAACTACAGTAGTCCAACAAAGGAGATTGAACAGGATATAAGAAAATGAAAAGATATCCATTATTCTTCAGAAAGAACCAAAATACAAAACATGGTCATGCTTCAAAATTGCTATACATGATTAAAGTAATCCCAATCAAATTTCCAATAGTGTATCTCACAGAATTAGAGAAAGGAATCCAAAAATTCGCTTGTAGCCAGAAGAGACCTGGAATAGCAAAAGAAATTCTGAACAGCAAAGACAAAGCAGAGGGCATCACAATCCCTGACTTGAAACTATGTTACCAACCTACTGTGATAAAAACAAAACTACAACAACAAAAAAGACCTAAAGATCAATGGAACAAATTAAAAGATGCAGAACAACTCCACACATACTCAACCATCCTAACTTTGACAAAGGGTCCAAGCACATTTACTGGAAAAAAGATCACCTCTTTAATAAATGGTTCTGAAAAAAAATCACTAATTAGTAAATGGTTCAACATTCTGAAGATTAAAACTAGACCCATATCTTTCATCATGCACTAAACCACAATAGAAATGGATCAAAGATCTAAATATTAAAACAGATACACCAAATCTCCTGGAAGATAGGACAGGTAGAACTCGGGAAGGTATTGGTTTAGGCAAAGACTTCATGAACAAAACCATGACATCCCTGGAATTATCACAAGGAATTAACAACTGAGATCTCATCTTATTCAAAAACTTTTGCACAGCAAGTGAAACCATAAAAAGAGGAAAGAGAAAAGTGACAGCTGTTTCCTATACAAAGGACTAATATCTAGAATATATAAAGAGCTGAAACAAATTAGACTCCCCAATTTAAAGACTCAACCCAAAACTGGGCATATGAAATGAATAAACACTTCTCAAAGAAATAGAAACAGCAAATAAATATAGTAAAAAATGTTCAGAATCATTGATCATTCAAGAGATGCAAATTAAAACAACACTGAGATTCCATCTCATTCCAGAAAGAATGGCTATTATCAAGAAATCAACCAACAACAAATGCTGGAGGGGCTATGGGGGAAAAGGAACCCTTCACCACTCTTGTTGGAGGTGTAGACTGGTACAATCATCTGCAGATCAAGTGGTGATTCCTCAAAATCTAAAACTAGGGGTTCCATTTAACTCAGCTATTCCAGTTCTTGGTATCTTCCTGAAAGAACTAAAAGCATCACACCATAGTGATATGTGAACATCTATGTTTATAGTGGCATGGTTTGTAATAGCTAAACCTTGGACACAAACCAAATGTCCGTCAACAAATGAATGGATAAAGAAGATTTTTAAAAAATAAAATAGAGTACTACTCCTCCATAAAGAAAAATAAGCTTGAGACATTTTTAGCTAAATGAATGCATCTTGAGATCATACACTTAAGTGAAGTAAATTAGACAGACATGTGTAAATAACACATTTTATCTCTCTGGTGTGAGAAACCAAAAATATAAATAAGGAACAATATGTATAATAAATGCTGAAAAATGAGAAGAAAATGTTTAAATGAGTAGAGGAACAAGAAAGAGGAGAAAGGAAAGAAGGGACAAGAAATAAAAAGAACAGAAAATGGAAACAAAGCTTTTATCAATAAGAAGGGAAGAGGGGCTGAAGGGTGGGGAGTGGCATGGGGAAAAAAAGAAGAATCGAGATACACCATGTACGTATACAAATTCCCTATGATGAATGCTATCACTGTGTATTTCTAAAAAGTCCCATTTAAATAAAAAACTGAAAGTCTTATTGTACTCAACAAGCTATAAATACCTTGTCTTTTCCTTCTCTAAATTATAATTTCAATTTGTTTAACATCTAATTTAGTTCTATAAATATCTAATACCATTTTGATATTTGCTCAAATGTGCCAAGTACTGACCTCTTTATCAAATTAGGTCTGCAATCAAATTAGGGGGAAATAGTACACTTAAATTCTGAATATCTTTATTATTTGTCTAGCAAGGCTAAGTAGTTAATCTTTAAATATTCTAAATCTGTCTCGAAACCTAGGGCTCTTGCCAAAGCTCGACAATCAAAATTCTTCAAGACATGTACATCAAAAATATATTTAAAATAGTTATGCTAAGATTAAATAAGCCAAAAAATTTCTACAATTTCAAACTATAATTTTTTGCTTGCTTTTATAATATTAATGGCAATTTAGATATGAATGCTTGTATTAACAGTTTATTTTCAGGATGCCATTTAAAGATGACACCATACGAATACTTCTATAAAACAACCTCTAAAAGTTATAAATATAGGACAAGTTCATTGTAAAATTCTCAGACAACATAAAAAGAAAATACCATTCCTCAAAAGGAACTACTATTAATAGTCTGATTCATATTCTTTCGTGGTTTTTAGTCCCTAAACACACACACACACACACACACACTCACACACACACACTTATAACCACCACTACCTCTGTAGCCACATACAAGACCTGAGATCAGTTGATGAATTTGTAACCTGTTTTTATTTTTCTAATCAGATATTCATAACATACAAAACCTCCCTCACTTTGAAGTCCAGATCTCAAACTAATTCTCATGCAAGCAACCCTATGATATATTTTGAGCAACACAGTTTATCATTCAGGTCATAAGACTTCACGTGTTTATAAGTTATTTCTTCATATCCATCACCTTTACTTTTTAAAAATGGAAATGAAATTAGAGACATTTTCCCCTAGAGTTTTATCCTGATTTATTTTGACATGTGTATTGTAGTCATACACTGCTGGCTTCTCTATTCTAATACCTAACTGATTGTATGTATCTGTCTTCTCAGCAAATCTGAGCTTCTCATGGTTCATTCAAATTTATGTCCCTGTAACAAGTCCAATGCCTGGTAGTCAGAACAAATTCATGAACATGAGAATGAATTAGTGAATTGAGGATGACACTTACTGGTACTAAATAATTAATTTCATTAAAATGGAAACTTGCATTGCTAGTAATGCAAGTAAAATTTCAGTTATTCTGTTTTTAGAATTGTTATCCTACTAATTTTGGAAATTTCTTACATTTTACAATATTCTACAACAGAGTTTCATGTAAAATTTTAAGTACGAATACATAGGAAAAGCCAAGTCCATAAAATAATTCAGCAATTTATAGTTAAAAACAGACATGGTTCCCTTCAGCAAGCTTCCCTATTCAAATTATTTAGTAAATAAATATTTAACAAGCAATAAAGCTAATGTTTGTATTTATTTGGCAGTCAATTTGTGTAGAATTTATGTTCTACAAAAGCTACATTCCAATCCCCAATAATACTTTATATTTCTTGACATTAGTCTACAACAAATAGCACAATTGTGCTGAGAGAGAGGAAAAAACCATATTAAAAACCATTCACTATGCCAAATATGTCATTACACTTTTCCTGTTCAGCTGCCAGATGTATTGCATTATATTATCAAATTGATAGATCTAGTGTTATTTCTAGATTTACCATTTTACAGCAACAAATAGAAATATAAGGAAGCGTTGGTAACAAATCTTGCTTAATATGTATGTGAAGTAGACAGTTTGTCTAAGAGAAAAATATAACTGATGACAGATTTCATTTCAGTCTGCTAGTGCTTATTAAGATGTCTACAAACAAAAAGCCATATCTCAGTACATCTCTTTCAGCAAACAAAGGGAAGTTTTAATTGCTCTAATCAGCATTTGCATTGTCTTCATGGTGACACAGAAAAACAATACAGATCTAATCAGGAAATGTCTTCCAGAAAAGAATTCTTCAGTTTAGACTTTAAGTGAACCCAATAACACATTTCCTATAATTTTGAATAAAGTTTAACAATGTGTTATTGTGCTGAATTCTATTTAAAATTTTTCCAAGGCATTAGTAGAAAGCCTGGTGCTGTTTTTTTGTGATGTCTTTATTAGGAATATCATTTTCAGATATCAAAAATGGTTCCCATAAAATGAAAAATCAGACTGAGCAATCAACCTGTGTCAGTATTATAATTTATTTTCATCAACAATATCTTAAATATAAAGAAGTCTTTGCTTTCCAGGTATTCTTTTTCATTCAATTCCTCAAATAATCATCCTATTCCTACAATATGAATGATTTTATTATAATTAAAATATATTTAAATCATAGCATAATCCTATGGTATTTAAGTAAATCTGCAGCCTAAGGTACTTGACAGGAAGCATTTTCAAAACTCTTGTCACCAGATAGTGGGATGTACAAAAAGACCATTTACTGAATATAAATGTTACCACAATCTTCAGTAAGGCAAAAAAATCCTCCAATTCTTGTCCTAGTGTCTCATACATTGCTTGCATTCTGTAACTATTGCAATGATCCCATTCAGGAAATAAATGTTCTCATTAATGGATGAATATTGTAAAATGTGATATGGGCTGGAAAGTGCACTTCAAAATTGGAAAGAACATGATTTAAAACCTTCCTTGGTCAACCTGATTTGAACTGAGTAAGTTTGGACAAGCCATTTTTTCCTGTTTCTGGATCCAAGTTCACTTATATAAACAATGGGGATTCATCTTTGTTCAACAAACAAAATCACAGTCTCCCCTTGGCCCGGACAGTGTGTCAGCACTGGTGACAGCTGTGCCCTGTCTTCACAAAGCTTACCATCGAGTGTATGGATGCCTGCTCATTGAATACACACATCCACAGACGCAGGGGTGGCAGCATCCTATGGACCACACAAGGAAGATTCTTGTTTCTTTGGGCACTACTCATGACTTCAGAAAGTGCAGTTTATGTCAAAGTGAAATTAGGTCAGAAATTTAACTGTATATTCCAACAAGAAAGACCTAGAGGGAGGATGTGCAAAGATGTTTGCATGCAGTGAAATAAATTTCCCTTTACTTTACTTTTTTTCTTTTTATTTTGCATCAAAAAATGATATACAAGTCATTACTATACCCTTCTACAGAAAAATGCCCCAGCTTGAGCAAATTGCTTAATCTCTAAGTGCCTCAGTTTGCTCAGTTTTAAACTTAGTTCATAGGCTTGCTATTTGGATTAAGTAAGTTAATATTTGTAAGGTTCTTAGAATGATACCTGGTTGTGATAAGAGTTGTGGTTGTTGATTGGTGGTTATTATAGTCTCATATCATAAAACAAAATGCTGCAGAAAACCAGAAAAAGATGTTAAGTATCAGTGTTATATTTTTTAATGAAACAAAAAGCAATGCTCTTAAGATTTTTCCTTCCTCCTCCCTGTCCTGGATTGAGGATGTCATACTTTCCTGTAGGAATTCTAAGGTGATTCTGGCTACAAGGGAAAGTGATTGTGCCAAATTTGTCCTTCTGTCTTGGAGTCCTACTATGACTCCCTGCCTAGAAACACCACAAATATTGAGCACAAAGATAATTAAGCAAAGAGCTTTGTTTTCAAGGAGCTTATGCCCTAGTTGGTGAAGAAAACAAAACAAAACAACGAAAAAGAGCACACATCCCAACATAATAGCATTTGTAACATAATCTACATGATTATCAGCTCTGTGAATATAAAAATCAAGGCTTATTTATCTTTATGTCCCGCAGAGCCTGATAATAATGCTCAATAAATGTTTGCTGGATTCAATTGAATACATTAGCAAATACAAACAAATAAGAGTTTGAGCAAGTAATTGCCCAAAGAATGCTGTGTCCAGGAGTGATAAGAGGGAAATCATGGGGTCCTTATCATAACCCTGGTAGATATGAGGAGCCCACAGCTTTCTTTTCTGAGTTCCTGATGATTCTGTTAACACAGAGCCACTAAGGAGCAAAAAAGACAGATGCCATCGGTCAGGCACCATTAGGCAATCCAGAAAGTCCACCTAATATTTAATACATTTAGTAGTGAAATGATTATTCCTTCTAAAGGTGTGCCCTAATTTGAAAGATTTGTTTTTGGTGAACGATTTCATAAGTAATTTGGGGTATAAAGTAATGTGAGAGCAATGCTGACTATTCATGCCTTAATTTATAGCCAAAAAATTAAACATTAACCTAAATGTAAATGTTAGTGTGTGATTCTTCATGGCATCTGTCATTGTAGTAGAGGACAGAGTTTTCTTTCTTTTTTTTGCAGCACCAGGGATCAAACTCACAACCTCATGCTTGCCAGGGCAGGTGCTTAAGCCACTGAGCCAAACTCCCAGCCCTAGCTTTTTTTGAGGCAAGGTTGCACTATGTAGCTCAGGCCGGCCTTGCGCTCGCGTTGTAGCCCAAGCCGGCCTCAAACTCCGCCTACCTCAGTCTCCCCAGTGCTGGGATTAAAGGCGTGCACCTCCACGCCTGGCTGGGACCGAGTTTTCATATGGCATCTATAATCGGAAGCAGAAAGTTTCTTTAGCCATTGAAAGGAAGTAAAAGTCTAGTGCTAGAGTATTTGACTTGGGCTGGGTTAGACAGGAAATTTTTTTGGTTCCTGTTCTATTGTACTTTGTTCTTTTTCTCTAAAAAGGATAAGCATAACCATTTGCCAGTTTGCTTTATCTGCCAAAGCAAAGATTTATACTCTATTCCCCCTAAGATTAAAATAATAGCAACAACAATAATAGTAATGCATTGAGAATACAGGTTTAAAGCAAAAAAAAAAATAAACAGTAGACCTTGATAGAATCCAAGCAAGTACCTTCTCTATTATTTTCAGGGATGCTCTACATGTGGTCCTTAAACCAGCTGCCTTAACATCACATAGAAACTAAACAAAAATGTAGAAACTTAGGTCTCATTTGAGACCTAGTGAGTCAGAACCCAGGCAGTGTGATTGAAAATTACAGCTTGAGAAGTACTGTCCTAGGTCATCTTTTGGAAACTCAATTGGGTAAAATGCCCCTGTGAACACAGGTGGACTTTAGAGTCACTGGGTCACTTGTCAGTTATAGATCAGATGGTCATGCTTAACCAGAAGAGGGCCAAGGGAAGGGGGCTTGGTTACAAAAAATTCATGCCAACTGTCTTCTTAGTGGAAAAGAGAGAGAAGAATAAAGCTCATTATTGATGGAGTCACATCACAGGTAAGCCAGTGGAGACCTGAAGAGCTTCCCTGTTGGGTGGAAACCATGGAAGACAAAAAGGATCAAGTGCATACACAAAGATTAAAAGGTAAGTTTTTGCCTTTGTAAGTATTTGCCAACTAGGGAGTTAAGGAAGCCTGGGAGAGTCATGTGTTGGAGGAGGATAGTATCATCTATGATGAGAGTTTCGCTGAGTTTGTTCTGAAATCTTTTCAAGATGTTTTATTATGGTAACTGGAATTCCACGTGCACTAAGCTGTTGAGAAACTTTATGTAAATATTTGTATTGTATCTGCTCTGTAGTAAAACTGCATTCTGTCCTGTGGTGCTTGTCTATTGCACACATTTTGTCTGTTATCAGTCACAAAGTATTAGTATGAATTATTCTGTCAAGTGTGAATCCAGGAACTTTGCACTTGCCTGTTCAGACTGATTTTTCAATATTGTGTGAAAATGCCAAAGAATGACCTGTCAGTCTGTGTTTGTGACAAGAGTCTTGTTCATGTTGCTCAATGGTTTGTAGAGTGCATCTTTGAAGAATTATTTTTATTTGATCCAGTACATCTCCATATCCCATTCACTAATTATCTGGTATGCTAGACCCTAAATAAAATAAAAGTAGAGGAACTAAATGGAAAGGGTTTCTTTAGTTGATAAGTATGTGTAAATACATTGGGAAAAAAAATTATTATCTCACTTTGGTTCCAAACTATTTAAGTTCTAATTGTAAATAAAGGTAATTTTTGGACATAGGTAAATGTGAGGTATTTGTGACCTGGTATTGTAACTACAACAGCAGAGCGCTTCCTCTTGTTACGATAACTCATATAAAATCGTACAGACAATAATCTGTGCCAGAAGCAGTCGACCTTCTTTCCCAAAGTCAAGAAGACTCTCTTAAAATTAAAATGAAGGCTTTGAGAGTTGTGGGAAATGATTCCATCTTTCTTTGATAAATTCTTCCTTCTTTTGAAGAAGAGTCTATGATAACAGGGCTCGGAGGTAATAACTAATCTCTTTGATTGATGACCTCTGCTGGGGCACCTGAGCCACAAACCTGCTTTCCTGTGAGCTCCATGTGTGAGACCTGGGGCTGGTCACAAGATTCCGTCTTAATTTCCTTCCAGAACAAGCCCAGCGGCTTTGGACTGCAACTCTAGGCCCAGCAACAGGGGTTAAGTGTTCGTGAGTACTCACTATGCTCAGAAGCTCCTGCAAATTGTTCTGAACAAACCCACCTACCTGGCACTGGCCTCCGCACTCTCCTCATAGTTGCTGTAACAAAGTGAGGACACTCGTTTGCTGATGAGGATGCTTCAGAACAGAGAATTGAGAAGCTGGCCAAGATCACACAACCAGAAATGACAAAAGCGGGCCACAACGGCAGGCAAGCTGGCTTGGGAATTGCCCCTTAACTGCTCAGCTGTGTGAGATACTCTGCAGCATGATGCTAAAACTTCAGTGCTTCATGCACACTAAACATTGTATCATTTAAATATTCATTCCCTCCAAAACTCAAGCTGATCTTAAACTGGCAATGTAATGGCATTGGCAGATACAGCCTTTTATTGGTGGTTAGGCTACAAGGGCTCTGTTTTCATGGGTGACCTGACTCCCATGCAAAAAGGACTTTGGGGAGTAAGTCACTTCTCTTTGCTGCTCTGCTCTTCTGCTGTGTGAAGACTATTCCTCCACTCTGTAGGACACAGTGTTCAAAGCACCATCTTGAAAGCAGAGACTGGGCCCTTACTAGGGCCACAAACCTGCCATAGCCTTGATCTTAGATTTTCCACTCCCCATAACTGTAATAAATGTCTGTTCTTTATAAATTATCCTATATCAAGTATTTTGCTGTAACAGAACAAAGAAACCTTTTACATTTGAGACAAAAGACCCTAGCCTGTTGAAGGATGCAAAGATGGCAGAGGAGAGAATTGTGAAAAGGTAGAATGTGATTCTAAATCTCATGTTCTTAATCAATTTTCTCTAGAACTCCAAATCCAGTACAAAGCAATGAAGATCCTTTGTGTTAAAACTGCACATGCTGATTATGAAGACGGAAGGGGAAAAAAAGGCAATGATGATTAAGTTTATAGTTATTTACCAGAGGCATAACATGCTGCCTTTCCTAGAAAATTAGGTCTAACCTCTCTATCAGTAAGCCTAAACCCCTCCAGTTTGGGGTTATTACTTGTACTTTAACTTTATTTTTCTTTACTCTAGTGTGAGAAGATACAGTCAGATGTTGAGATTTCTCACCAGAATTCTTAGGAAGCACTGACCCCTCCTAAAGACTTTCTCCTCTACCCACCTTTCCAAACACTGTCTTCTTTCCACAAACACTATGTCAAGACTCAGCTCAGCGGGCATTTCCCTGAGAGTGCCACATGATCTTCCCCTTCCCACTGTAGAGGGTATTCTTTCCCCTTCTCTGGGCTCTACGCAGCTATAGCACATCCTTCCTGAGGGCAAGGATTTTGTTTTACTCTTATTTATATCCCCAGTGTTAACAGTTTGCTAAAGACATGGTAGGTTCCCAATAAGTGGTTGCTACTTGAATGTGTTTAACATGAGCCCAAAGAAAACTTCATGAGGAGATTTTTCATCTCCACCAAAACCCACAAACAATTCTTCTTGCTTTTTATATTTCAGAAGATATCAGGAGTGAGCTAGAAATAGGAAGACAAATCATAAAAAGCAGGGAGAAGGAGGATACATCAAGGTTTTTTTGTGCAACTCTAATGTTGAATGAAAGAAAAAAAAGTGTTTCTGCACTATGACCTTCTTTAATGTAGAATTTACCCATCTCAGACCTCATCTAAAAGTTTTTGTTCTGATTTGGTTTTAGGTTTTAATAATATTCAAACTGTGGAATCATTTAGCATTGCAGAATAGTTGTAAAGGTAGTACAGAGTATTCTCATGTATTCCTCACCCAGTTTCCCCTAAGTATCAACATCTTACATGTCTGTGATGTATTTGTCCAAAGTAAGATGCACTATAATTCAGTACTCTAGGAAGTTAAGGCAGGAGGTTTTTGAGTTTGAGCCCAGTCTAGGCAAGCTTATGACTTAACAAGCCTGGTTTTGAAATAAAAAATAAAAAAGTGTTCAGGATGTAGTTCAGTGCGAAGGCCCTGGGTTCATTCCCCAACACAGTATCTCAAAGAAATTAAAATGCCAATTTTGATGCATTACTATTAACTAAACTTCACAATTTATCAGGAATTCACTAGGTTTTCCCTAGACTCCTTTTCTGTGTTTCATGATCCTGTCCAAAATACCCACTTACATTTAGTTAGTGTGTCTCTTACCTTTCTTTTACCTGTGGCATGTTCTCAGACCTTTCTTGTCTTTGACAGCCTTGAAGTTGTGTTGAAACCTTCCAGTTCAGTTAAAGTTTGACAAGATTCCAGCAAAGGATTCAGTACTCTAACCATTTCTTTTAAATGTGGAACATGAGTCTGACTCAATGTATCTTCCCTGTGGCTCTGTGAGAGTCTGTATGGATGACCCAGGTACTTGGAATCTGTCTGAGGGTAGTTACAGTCTGAGGGATTCTACCCAAGGTATACCGCATACGTGGAATTAGCCACATTCCTGGTTGTAGCTATTGGATAGATTCTGGAATGTTACAGAATAAATCTCATTGCAAGAACTAACTATTGTCCTACTGATGCAGTAATCTAGACAATAAGATTTTTTTACAACCTAATTAGGAGTTGGAACAATTGCTACTGTGTTCTTGGTACTTTTTCCTTTCATGTTATTTTTTCAATGATGTTTCTCAACACCAATGCTAAGGGATGACACAATAAACTTCAAATGTGCTTTGACTTGCAGTATACCCATGAAAGAAAAAGAACAAATAAGGATTGCATTTTATACCATGATTTATTAGGTTATTTAAGTAGGAAAAAATTCAATATGTGACTTATGATACTGTCCTGTGGTAAACTACAGTCATCACATTAATTTTTCTCTACCACATCAATTCCTTAAGAACCTCAAACACCTTAATAAAAGAAAAATTGAGATCAGTTCATTATTAAAAATGTGGCTCAGACAGGACAAAGTTTCTTTCTAGGATCAGAAAAAATTCCAGACCAAACATGTTTCAGAATGCACTGTACAGGTTACAATTATAGCCAGAAAAAGGAAGTGACAACGACACAGAGAAATGATTGATTGCAGTCAGCCTTTGTTTTATGGGGATGTAATCTGATCCGTTGGCAGTTTATGATTGGCTGAAGCTCAACTACTATGATTAACTTGATTGCTTAGTTACAAGGATATACTCTTAGATTAGTTTAAAATTTGTTTACACATCAAGCTACAGTATAGTTCACTATATACAGAGACTACTTTGAGCCAGACTTGTTACCCAAGTACAGAGGGGCTGGTTCAAGCCAAATTAATTCTGAGTCAATAACCTTAAACTCTTTCCAAATTATTTTTACATGTTTACTTGCACTATTGTTGCAGATAAATCTTCCTAGTCTTTATGGATGAAGTGCACAGCTCTCCTAATACTCATGTCCACAACTCCATTTCTTCCTTTAGTCTGTTATCCTAGTTAGCTCCTTACTTACAAAGGACCTGGGAGGTTTTCCTATACCAGTTTTCCGTACGTGCCAGACTTGCTTGAATCTTAAGGTGAACACTGTTTACACTCCAGTTTTCTGTAACACCATCTAAAGAGGCCAAATTTCCAAAGCACTGGTAATGCAACAGTCATAATGAAAATACATTTACTTATTATATAAGGACTGCTTATGAAATCCCAGTATGCTTCTCACAGCCAGATTAAACATTTTATTGCCTTTATTTTTCATCAAGTATGCAAATTCTTTTTAGCAGATTTCATTCTTGATTTAAAATCATTTTTCATGAAAAACTAAATCATTCATGGCCATATGGTCTCATGACAATGCATAGTTAAGGAATAAAAACTCAGTGAATTTTATACTGAAACGCCTCTTTGATGTCCTTTCAAGTGAAGAAAACACTTTCTAGCCAGAGAAAGAGGTGTTTTAAGAAAAACCTCTTTTAATATTGATAAACACATAATGTGGTACTTGCCAAAGATAAAAGATATAGGTTAATACCATCTCCTTCTATCTACAGAAAAGAGGATATGATTTGCTTCCTAGCAGAATGAGTCAAAACAATGCACTCCCATATGTTATTTTCTATATGTAAGGGGAAAAAATGACATGTTAGGGAAAAAGCAAGATGAATTGAGAAATGCCAGCACTAGTGGACGATCTGTTGGTATTGTACACTGACAGATTCCACATGGCTTCTCTCTTGCATTCAAGGAGCTCAAGGAAAACTGTGGGAACTACCAACAATAAAAATAGTGATCATTCAGCCAGAACCTAGTATGCACTACAGCAGGTGCTGAAATATCAGTGATACATTCATTAACTCATTTAAGTCTTACAACAGTATTCAACAAAATGCGAATTATTTTTGTGGACTACAAACAAGCCAAGGTTCAAGAAGGAGAAGGAATTTTCCAGGGGTGAATAACTTGTAAATGATAATGCTGGGATCTGAGCTTGGGTGCCCCTGACTTCCAAGCCCACACACTTCCTGCAATTCTATGCAATAAATAAGAAAATAAATAAATAATCTGAGTCATCATGTGTCCTTTATTCTGTTATGGCCAACTCTTATCTGGAATATAGAACTTATCAGAAAGCAAGTACCAAGCAGTCACAAGCAATGTGGGATAGGACATAAAGAACATTTGTATAGGGAGTCACCAAGGCTTGAGTTTGAATCCCAGAATCGCCATTGACTAACTGTGTGGCTTTGATCAAATATTTAATCTACCTTAGCATGTAGTTCCTCATCTGATAATAAGATAACAATACTATTCTCAAAAGAAAGAATTAAAAGATGTAATGTATATGCTACCTGCCCTGTTCTTTACTGAAACAAATGAGATAACACTAATATTTACGGTAGCAGAAGCTCACCTGTATGACCATAGTCTTCCTTCAAAGTCCTTTCAAGTTTTCTGAGAGTCTATCTCTGCCTTAGCTTATGCTTTTGTCATGGAAGCTCTTCACTATCTCTTCTGTTTTATACCTGTAAGAAGACTCCTCTCTGAGGTCCTGCTCTCCACTGCTTATAGCTTCTCTGATCTTTCAAGCTACAAAGTGGTGTGTGATAGAGTCAACATCAAATAATTTTCTTCGCAGTTTGGAGCCATGTTTTATCATAAGAACCTCTGAAGCAGGCTTTTCTTTACTGCTTCACAAGGCTACCTGGTTCACTTACTGGTTCTAAACTAGCTCTTTGACTTACAAAATCAGTTTCTTAATCTACTGGAGGACAGATAGGTCACCAGCTCAAACTTTTTGCAGTCTATACTCTCAACTCACTTTGGGTTGAGATGAGAAAGATGCATGGCACAGGGTATGTTGTGTGGCAGTTATTCAGTAAGTGCTGTCTTCTCTAACCCTGGTGTACTGTGGAGACCTTTACTGATTTAAAGCAATGCATTCTGGACCTATAAGGTGTGGAAGTCAAAGTCAGTGTTAAGAATATAGTTCAAAGTAAGAAAATGATTACTGAATATATTTCTCTGCTAAATTTATAAATTTTAGGACCAAGGATTAGGGAGAAATGGCTACTAAGGTCTCTAAAAACTAAGCTGAATATGAAAATTATACATGAATACATAAAGACAGTTTTTTCCTGAGTTGGGAAATATATCTGTTGGAAAGTTTGGATTTCAGAGCCTTATTTAATGAATATATGAGAAGTGTTATCCATGTTTGAAAAATAGTTTAAAGACCAGGTGAAACCTAACAAACATTGTGAAATGAAATATGAACACCAAGGAATGGGAACAGATGGGAAGGCCTAGAGAGGAACCAGAAACCAGATAGAGAAGCCAGGCAAAGAAAACTAAAAAGGGTTTTAAATTCATGTGAAGACAGCCTGGAATCACAGTGTAAATGTAACTGGTAAATATAACTGATGAAAAGACACATGGGGAGAAACTCATCAGGACAAGTGCATCAAGCATTCTACTAAAGAGAAGAGACTAGGTAGGATGTATGACCAGTAAAGACTCTCACCGCTCAGCAGTAGAAGAAAACACACAAATTTCTCAAAACACCAACATAATACCACCTCTCTACTTTACACACCTAATGTCTCTCATTACTCTCTCAGTCTCTAATTTGACCTTTAAGACTGTGTGGAGTGGCACCAACCTACTTCTGCAAACTGGAAATAATAATTTTCCCTAGAGTGTATCACCTTGCTCTTGAATGTGTGTCATTCCCTTGAATCATGGCTTTTGTTTTTGTGCTACACCCTTCTCCCAACACTTGGCTCCTGGGCTTTAATCTTAACTTGCTGGGCAACTTCAAGCAAGCCTCTTCCAGTCTCTAAGCCACAATGCCTTCAACTTTTTCAGAGTGAATTAGGTGAGAGAAACTCTAATTTTTCTCCTGATCAAACATTATATGTGTCTATGAATATTCAAAATGTTATTAGCATAATACCAGGCTCAGGGAAAAGGAAAGGCAATTGACATTTATTAAGAGGCTACTATAACGCTTTGTTTTGACCTACCAAGAAAAAAAGCCTACTTTGCTTAGAGTATTTCCTCGATTGCAGGTATTGTAAGAAGGACAAGTAATCATTACAGGAGGTAAAAGTATATTATAAAAATCTTACCCTTAAAATATTGTTTATTAAGTATACATAAGTCAACAAAGAAATTACTTCTATTGTAACTATCAACTGTATTGTCAATTTACTTGCTTGTAGTTTGACAAAGTGATCCTCCCTTTCCTAAACCTTTCTTTTTCTTTCTTTCTTTTTTTCTTTCTTTCTTTCTTTCTTTCTTTCTTTCTTTCTTTCTTTCTTTCTTTCTTTCTTTCCTTCCCTCCTTCCTTCCTTCCTTCCTTCCTTTCTTTCTTTCTTTCTTTCTTTCTTTCTTTCTTTCTTTCTTTCTTTCTTTCTCTCTTTCTTTTTTCTTTTTTTGTACCAGTAATCCAACTCACAACCTTGCACTTGCCAGGCAGGCATTGTGCCCTTGAGCTACATCCCCCACAACAGGACTAAATATTTCCATAAACCTATGTGTATACTCTGCACACTTTCTGAAGTTTTCTCTAAACTTCTCAAATTCTTCAGTCTACCTCTTTCATTAAGTATGCCAGGTTCTAATTATTTACAAATGACTTGCACAGTATTTGTCTTAAGTCTACACTTTTTGCACTGCCAAAAATCCCCCTACTTCTCCAGTAATGTCAGTTCTCAGGAATCTAGCTTGTTCATGCCAGAAAGGAAGAAATCTAGGAAAAGAAGATATGAAAGGGAATACAGTCAGCCCCATGGAAAGCCTTTCCTAGAAAGGATCCATGCAGTCAACCCCATTCTGCATTCACAGAGTTCACACAAATAAAACAAAGTTCCAGGTTGATATCAGGATTTAAAACCTTTTTGATCTAAAATGATTGGAGCAGGATCCAATTCACAAGCGTACTCAGAAGTGTATTCCTGTTCAATATCAGGAGCAAATGTGAGGTAGCAAACCTGGAGCTTGAACTCAAGTCAGGAAAAGAGACAACAGAAATAACATAGATGGAAATGTAGGAGCATACTTAAATGGAAAACAAAACAAAGCAAACCCAGAGAACTGAGGCTGAAACAGAAGATATGGACTCTATCTCAAAATAGGTAAAATCTCAACTTCTCATTTAGCATTTCCTATCTCCATAAAAGTTTTTGTCAGTCTTTCAGTCCAACTCAAAATGTAAAGTAAAAATGCAAACTGGGAACATAAAATAAATAATTAAAAGCCTTTCTTTTTGCCCAATACTTATTTTTTTAAAAGAGAACAGCAAACAAGCAAACTTTAATATAAATGGAATTATTTAATTTAGTTCTAACATGGAAATGATAATAATTCCAACAATATTATAAATTAAAACTTTGTCTTTCTGACTTTTGAAATACTGAGTGTGAGTTGAGAAACCCTGACAACAACATGGGAATTTCAGCTACTTGTACAAACATGAACCCAAGTATAAAAATGTCGTGATGATAAGACTCGCACAAAGGTGACAAGAATCTTAAAACCTGCCCATCTTGTAGTATTTCCTTTAGGGTCTTTTTCCTGATTTAATAATCCTAGTTTACTCAGAGTGGAAAAGAAGAAATAAAAATAAGTAGGAACTCATTTATTCCTATCTTTAAAATCTTGGGTCTAATGTGGGTCATGAATTTTAAATCTTACTTGCTTAGCACACACAGTAGGGTATCAGTTCTCAAGACAGAGTGAATTCAACAACTGGTTTGTTTTGGAAAATTGATTAGCTGCAAATGTTACTCAAAATCACTTTCTTAAATTTATTTTTGTCTGTCTGTATGATTTTAAGTGTGTAAAACTTATCTATGCTTAGTGCATATTCATTCACTAGATGCATATGTTTCAGAGGAGTTAAAGTTGTCCTTTAGGAAAAATGATGCCTTCCTGACATAAACTTCCACATCACGTACAGTGAATTTCCCATGACCTGAACAAGGACACCTGTGAAAGCTCTACATTTTGAAAGTACTATCAAATATGCTGCTACCTTTATTTAATCATTGATTTAGGAGATTCAGGCCTTTGTGAGAAAATTCAGTTTTAATTCAACTACAATGGACCATTTGCCAAAAGCTGAATGAAGATGCTGATTTTTGAGAGGGAAACAGTGTTTGTAAAGTAGGTAGGGAGATTGGCAGCATAGGGAAGCTTTTGAGAATTACCTTAACTACTACTGCAGATCATACATAGACTGCAAAACACTGGATACTCAGGAAGACTCCATTCCTCCAGTTTTGTCCTTTCTCATTGATTCCTCACCTGCCACCAGTCCTAAATGTACAGATTGAGAATCATACCTTCACTACTATTATGGATGGAGGAAAATCCTATTCCTTGTATTTACTGAAGCCACTAGAAACCCAAAGCACTGAGAACATTGTGACCTCCACTGACATTAGCTTAAAATTTAAATAAATGTAATAAAGAAAAAGGAAACTGTTCAGAATAGCAACATTTATACACATGCAGAAGTAAAAACTGTGTATTCGCAGTGTTTCTGCTATATTCTCCTCTTTTTTCTGACATGCTTTCCCTATTGAGTTAATCAACACTGGTTGGAACAGAAAATATTTGAAGACCATTGATCTAAGGAATGTTAACTTTCTATTCCTTCAAAGTTCTTGAAATGCTATTACTGACCTAGGTGAGGGCATATGAAAGTAATATACCTGGACTATATTATCTTATTTTCTGGAAAAATGCCTTCACTGAATTATGATTTAATTTTATGCCCTCAGCTTTTATAAAAGGTCATTTTTGAAGAATAGTCATTCATCCATTTGGAGAGCCATTCTGTATCTTTTGCAAAAGCTAGTGGAAGACTTTGAACATCATGTAATCTGAAGTCTCCTCCATGAGCATTCATGTGACAATTTTTTCCTATAATTTAGTGACAGGGAAATATTTTTTCTTTCCAATTAAGTTTATATTCTATCTTTTTTGGAGGGCATTAAAAACCATATGATCCAGTGTTTCAATTATTACTTGGCTGCTAAAAAGTACAAGACTAGTTTTAGTTCTATATTGTTATAATTAATCCACACTCCTAAAAAAATGTTTCTCCCCTGTCAGAATAAAATATCATTCTGCTATTCCTAAATAATGATCTGTTTATCTTGTAAAAGACAGTGAACCTTACCCATAGTGGCTACCTTTTCACCTGCCAGAAAGGTGGAAGTAATTTTGTGATTCATTTCCAATGAGTATATAAGGTTTATTGGGATATATTTTGTTTACTAAGCCCTGCTGCATTCATTTCCTTTGACTTTGTTTTCCCTATTAACTCTAAGGTGGTATATCTGGCATAATGTTAAAATCTGTATAAGTCACTTTTCTTCTTCTTTTCTCTTCTCTCTCTGCCCTCCCCTGAAAATGATGACTAAATTAATACATAAACAACTTTGACTAGTGACAGGGAAATATTTTTTCTATTGACTAGCTATTCAAGGTTCTTATTACATTTATTCTTCTTCTAATTACTCCTGAAACTTCCATTTTTATTTACTTTCCCCTTTAAAGTCATGTGATTACTTTCTGTAATTAGTCACAGTATAATAACACTTTAAAATAGCATGATACAATAAGCACACCAGTAATGATATTAAAAGTTATAAAGGAAGAAGAAGGGAACAGAATGGTCTGATGAGTAGGCTGTGAGAATGATAAAAACATCTGGCTCAAGCTAGAGAGAAATTGTGAAAAAATATGGAAGACACACAAAGCATGACTAATTTTTATTGATGAGATATTTCCCATTTCTCCCTTCCTCCTGATTTTCTCTTTGCTTAGTTTTTCTTCTTTCAGGTATAGTTTCTTTGTTGAAATCTCCACATTTCCTACTCCATTTCTTCTTTAGTGTTTTACTCAGTATTAAAAATACTTCCAAATATGGATATACATAGTTGTAAATCAAGGAATGGTAGATAATGCAAACAAAACTCCATGGAAGCTACATAACTATACTTTTGCTGCTCTTTGAAATATGTATCTTGGTACAACATTGACTACACTTAGTCAAGCCAAGCCAAACTCAATTGACTACTTAGATACTATTCTCAAAATCAAATGTGGGAAAGTGAATGGGTATAAGTTCACAGCTCCTGAATAAAATAAGAACATTCTTCAGCAGAAGCCCGAAAATAGACATTAGTGAGGACCTATGAATGTGTTAGTGGGAACCTAGGAAGAGGTGTGAAAATGGGAAAGTACCGCCTTAAGGGTTTGTGACCATAACCAACAGACTTATGGGACTAAATATTTCTTAGATTGTGTTAATAATTTATGACTTCCTTTTGCATTTTAGAGATATATGCATTTACACACATATACATAAACATACACACACACATACATTTATATCAGAGGTATTAAATGTGGGAAGGATTGATTTTATCTCCTAGAGGACATGGGACAATGTTTGGAGATTCTTGGTTATTCTAAATTGGGATAAGGGTCCTATGGCATCTGGTTATTAGAGGCTGAGGGTGTTACTAAAGTCCTGTATGGCACTGCACATCCCCCAGAACAAAGAAATAGTGGGTCCAAAATGTCAACAGTGCTGAGGTTGAGAAACCTGCTAGCCATTAGCCCTGTATGATCATCTGCTTGTGCACTCAGTCATTTGCTGCTTTATTGTGCAGCACACTCTATACACAACACCCAGGGAAAGGAGGGCACATACTTGTATAAAATATAATGTGACCCCTCAAAGGGCTCACAGTGAAATCTGGCATACAACACACCAACTAGAATGATTCAAAGTCAAAATGGTAAATCCAATTACACTGACATTTTAAAAGTGTTATATAAATACAGAAACAAAAGAGATCACTCATTCCTCACTTCAAAATCTTTGATCATAAAGTTGCATTTGAATAAGATTTTGAAGGTTGTGAAGATATGACCATAATGTATATGAGTGTGCAGCAGGCATTTCCTTTTGAACACATAAACATGGTTAAATACCAAGTTCCTTTTGCTTATAGCACAAGGAGAATATAATAATACAACTGTACAAATTTCCCCCTGCTGTTTATTTTCAATGTTTATTAGAAAATACGGATGGAAATGTACTTTATTATCCATTACACTGACTTGGAATTTGCTACTCCTCATTGGCCCAAGGGCTTTTGACTGACAATCTTGAGCTGCATTCAGAAGCATTTGAAACCCAGCAGCCCAAAATGTGATTTGGGACCTTTCTGTTAAAACAGAACTGCCTACAGTTCAAGAAGCTGTGGAAGTTCCACTGAGAGAACCAAGTCCACACACTGGTGGCCCGGTTTAACCACAGTTTTCCCACACATTTCATTTCTGTGAACACAACCGACATAATTTTTATTAGGGGGAAATGATTAGCCTACATGTTTACTTGCAATAGCATAATTTTAAAAGAAATACAATTAAGAAATTTTAGGTTCCTCACTAGATAAGAATAAAATCCATGTGCTTTGAAACCAGTCTGATCCAAATGGAATACTGAGCCAGAGGTCACTCACAGAGACTCATCCAAGCGAGTGCAGTAAATTAAAAACTGGAGAGGGAGTAAATCAGGAAATCCTTATTTTGTTGGATGCCTTTTAATCATTCTGGAATGTAAGCCATCTTCATAAAAGTATCTATTTGAATAATCTCAGAAGCTACTGAAAACCAAATAAAGCACACTTTTTTCATTGAAGCTGAAGTGCTGAAGATCTCCTCCTTTAATCATACCATTTATGTGTTTTATAAATATGGACAGACATTATAAGCTATAACTCAAATATACATTTGTAAAAAAGAAAAGGTTAAACTGTACATATTTAATAATGTCTTCGGAGATTGTATGTGTTCCTTGTTTTATGAACCACGTTGTTCAATATCTTACAAGCTGCACTTTAATCCCAATAAAATTTTTTTTGAGTGAAAATGACATTAGGACTTTAAGGGAAACAGCAGATCTAGTTCCTCCACACTGCCGTGTCAGCTGTTTCCAACTGGCCGATACAGATCTGCATTCGAGTGTTGCAACTCGGGTCAGAGCCAATGTGTGTGGTGCTACCTCAGAAAAGTAATAACTCTTACAACTGCCTAGCTAGGAAGATATCTGATTACAGAAAAGTCTAAATGAATCTGGAGACGGTTTGTTCACATACAGATGTAAAACTGTTATTACTCCGGGCTTCCCGCAAGGTTGGATGAAGAATGGAAAATTAATGGAGGCCACACGGACAGGCAGAAGGCACAGGCAAAGTGACTGAGTTCCGAACTGTCTAACTTTTGGTTTGTGTGTTTTTTATATGTTAACTATGGCTCAGAAGATTAAAGTCTTCATTTTAGGCAAAGAAAGGAAATAATGTTTCCTGTCCCATTTGCCAAGCTAAGTGAACAACTGTTCCTACACAATTAGAATTGTTAATTGATTTGAAAACATAGGGCTTTGAAGGTGGAAAACTGCTGACATTATTTCAATGGGGAAATGCACTCCTGAGAGAGTTCTGCAGTACAATTTTTCTCCTTGTTTTGTTGAATATACATCTATAAAAACACTGTGAATCATGCAGTAAAAACTGCTATGCTGATATCATAAATCTCTGATAATAAAAATTTCATTGTTGAAACAATAAAATAGACTTTTATTATAACACAGAGTATCCACCTAAACATTGTCCTTTTAGCTTCTTCGAGTTAAATGTATGCACAGTTTTACAGTCTATAAACAGATCTGGAATAAAAGTTAATAAATGTCAAAATTTGCATTTCAAAAAATTCTTGCTGCATTTTAGGGAAGATCAATCTATGAACCTTTCAACATTATGTCAAATGAAATGCTAATTGTACCTTTAGGAATTTCAGAGACAGTGACAAGAAACTAAATGCTCTGTTCCTTTGCATCAGCAAGTCGAGGATAATTGTATATCTACTCTTGTGAACTTCTAAGAAAAAAAAGGAAAAAAACCAAGAAAAAAGGATTTTCTATTCTTTAACTCAGGAGGGTAAACTCCTTCAGCCACCCTCCATCAATCTACCTTCAAATAAAGTGTGTTAACATGTTGACAGTGGACAAATCACACAGTGCTGCATTTATTCATTTTATAATAGGTTTGTCAAATGAGCTTCAGTTAAAGAGATTTAAGAGTAAGAAAAATTTTCAGCCAGAAATAACCGACTTATTCCATTCAAATTGATGTAAGGTTTAAAGGTGTCCTTCTTAAAAGCCTAATCTTTATTAAAACGCACAATTTTTGAAGGCTAAGTCACAAAAATAAATACCAGGAGCCTCAAAAGTGCTTTTATTTTTCCTACCCTTAAGATAAAGTACTAATACATCCCTTCCCTTTTCTGTAATAAATCTTAGTCCTGTATCTCTAAGAGATACAAATTATCCTCTATACTGTCTTACAAGTGTGAGTATAGATTGAGCCAATGAGCAATGTTATCTAGAAAATAGCACTTAGGGTAAGGTTTGCACCATTTTTTTGAACATTATCCTATTTGTGGCACTGTCTTCATTTCAGAGTCAGGCTGCTTGAAATATTTGGTGCACCTACGCAGCAGTGAAAAACGAAGGTCCCTGCAACTCGAAAGCAGCTGATGTTGTTAACCTCAGTGTTTGGTCACCTATCACCACTTTAAAAGTAAAATAGGCATTTTCACCATCTTCAAATACCATTATAGATAGTGTCAAGTCAAAAGCAAAGATTGCTCCCCTCCACATTTCTGGATCTCCACATTGTCTATTGATATGTATTAGGAATATGAAGCAAAACCACTTCAAGCGTTTAGAAGACTTCATTTACAAAGTATATTACACCAGACCATTTGCAGGCTCAGGCTGGACAGCCGATTTGTAACCTTGCCTCTCACATGGAAGAAAAACACCCCAGCATTCTTGCAGAACAGCCACAATTTGATTTAATAAATTCTGTTTTAGAAAATTTGTGTGGAAATAATATATATTTCTTGCTCTGTTGCATGACACTATTTTACATGAACTCTAAATTGCCAAAAAAATTACATTTTAAGTCTTGATTTACGGCACAGGTTTTTTTGCACTTAATTAATGAATCTGTTTTATTTTTAATCTTTGAGTGGTAATAAAAATTGGAATTATCTGCAAGTCAACAAAATAAAAATATAACTTATAAAAATATGTAAATAAAGCACCAGAGATATGAATAAATATTATCACAAAACAACAGCTTTAACTTACTTGGGTGTCAATAATATTGATACTAAACAACTCTGTATCACCAATTGTGGATAGTCTTTTGCACACATGACTTGCATGACTGGACATGGATTCTATTTTATTTCTGTGAATAAAACAATACACATTTAGGAGTAATGAAACAAAAAGGAATAAATAGCATGTGTCTGCTTTTAAAAAAGTTTAATATATAAGAGTGGTTCCCAGGCATATATATTATAAGCAATTTATTCAGTGTGAGAAAACAGTAACATTCTATTTTACAGTACATAATATTTTACAGAAATTTCCCAACTCTCTCTAATATGTACAATTCCCAAAATAAATGCAGAACTAGCAGCTATTCTGAGAATCCTTGAAGCAAATTTTTAAAGACCAGCTTTGTTGTTAATCATCTTGATTTTGTTCGTGTTGTTTTACGTTGGGGAAAAACAGTTGAACGGGGGACAAGTATACTACTAAACAAAGTGCTTATCTTTTTCTTAAGAGTCAAAACGGAAGACTAATAAAGACCATTTAAAATAAAAGGGCCCATTACTCCTCAGTTTTATATGAGCTTACATGCTTTCATTGTGCAGAGTGTGTTATTAATTTAACATGCCAGATTCATAGGTTTCTGCAATATCAGGTTTGATGTATTCATTATCGGCACTCAGTACATTAATTCACGCTGAAGTCCGGTAAATCAAAATTATACCATCTGGCTTCCTGTTCTTAATGATGAATTTGATGTAGGGGTGATTAAGATTGTTAGGCTTTTGAATTTTAATGTAAAAATTAGGGGATTAAAAAGGCATTTAGAAATGACCAATAGTTAGAATAAACTTACTGACAGGATCTAATTTGTGTACTTGCTAGTAAAGCTCCATTTTAATTAGCAGCCACAGTCTTTCAGCACAAGCTCAAAGAGACAGAAGTTTAGCGATTAAGAAGATGAAGCTGTTAAATTGATAAATTGACCTTGAAATACTTGTAACTGTGGGGGACGGCCCAGTAACTCAAATTATTAGTGTGTTGCGTTGCCACATGGGGAACTGAGTCCAAGAGTGACCCTAGGCACAAAATCTTGCTCTCTCTGTCTTTGTCTCTGTCTCTGTCTCTGTCTTTGTCTCTCTCTCTCTCTCTCTGTTGGCTCACCATTCCTTTCTTGAGGGTAGCGACTGGGCATCAGAGATAAACAAATATAAAAACCCACAGCCTTACCAGTTGGCACTGCAATTGTGGGAAGCTGAAGATTGTATCGCTGTTTCAGAACTCCCTGACAGGTGACATTGAATATTATGTCTGAACTGGGAAAGATTGAATTGGTCCTCTCAGTTTCTTGCTACACGGAGTGGGGCTGTGTACACACAGTAAGGTGTCTGGAAGGAAGACACTTGAGCAGTGAATTAACTCAGGAAACCAAAGGCACAGCTACCAATCCTGTCCCTCTTTTACAACATATTTCAGACCTGGGACTCCTGAAAGGGAAGGTTTCTAAATATCCGCAATAGACAGTATGTATGTACCACACAGTCATTGCACTCAAACTTGACATGAGACTTTTTAATTGAAAGACCAATCTGACATGGATGTTCCTTTGACAGTTAAAATTACCTCTGGTTTTAACAAAAGCACTTGAAATGTTACACCGAACTCATTACACCTTTTCTGCATAAAGAAGTTTAATAGTTAAAATAAGTTAAAATAGAATAGAATCTTAATGTACAACATTATTAGAATAATATAAAGAAACATTCTCATTTTTTTTTCTATGACATAAAACTAAAAGTGCAGGAACCCATATAATGGAAAAGTAAGGTTCAAAATAGAATTATTTCCTGAGAAGAAGGAAAAAAACTACTACCTTGTACAGTCTCATAAAATGAGATGCTTAGTTCCTGTGAAATTAATAAATGTAGTCACTAATGCACTAAAATAAAACATAGTCAGAATGACTTACATCAGAAAACAAGTACATCTGTATATATCAACAATTTGAAGGATTCTGATTCCTGGCAAGTCAAGGAATATTTTAAATCTTATATTTTAGAGGAAATCGAATCTTGACTAACCACTGCAATTTATGTCATTTTAAATAAGATATATTTGAATAAGTATATTTTTCATGCCCTAAAAAGACTGATGTCTTCTTTTATAAGCTCATCCTGTGATACACTTGAGTAGGTAGGTATATTGATTTTTTTTCTTTTTCTGATGGCAATGAAGTGTAAATGGAAAATATCAGACTTGGCAATCACTTAAACCATGTGAAAATTTCAGAGTGAAGGCTATTAGAGTCACTTTGTGATCTCCCCAGATGACCAGAGGGGGGAGGAGGAAAAAAAAAACATTTCTACATTTCTTCAGATCCTTTGTGTGACAGCTAAGGAGAATAACATTCTTTCTAATACGCCAGTTTTCGTCTCTAGTTGAGAATAACCTCAGTGCTTTCTTATGTCACTGGCTGCGAGAAGATGAAAGACCCAGCCTTGTGTAAATGGCTTTGTCTAACCATCAGTCTTTAGCTCTGCATGGCAGCTGTACTATTGACATTAGCTTGTGCACTGGGTGAAATTGAAGTGAGTTAAATGTGACCTTGGCTTAGTTGTTGAAGTAGAAATGAACTCTACTGGGAGTGAAAAAAAATAAGACCAGTTTCTCTAACTTCATTTTTTCTTTAATGAGTTTAACAGCACTCTTAGGATTTGATACATTTTATAAAAACGCTTTATTTCCTTTTCTGTTTTATACTGAGTAATCAGCATTTAGTAAGGTTAGCTTGCCCTTTTGTTATGAAATCCTTGTTCCAGGTATTTAAATACTGTACTCTAACAAGAGAGAGAGAAAGGGAGGGGGCACATTTTAACTCAAACATATGGGCTTAAAGTTTTTATGCACATATATCTTTTGATTTTGATAATAAATACTGGACCATGGAAACATTTTGGAATGTTCTGTGTTTCTGATGACATCACACTGTCTCCTCAACAACACATACATTCACTAAACAACCTGCTGATGAGGTGTCTACAGTGATGCGAGAGACCTGCAAGAAGACAGGATGAACTGGAACACTTTTAATACTGCAGGCCCTTGATTTTCAAATAAAACACAAATAGTGTTGGTATCAAAATAATACAAGACTGACTGTATTTTTTAAATGGCAATAATTCAGAAAATCTTTGCAGTTCCATTCTTATGTGAACACACCTAATTTATATATCTATATATATATACAAGTATATTAATCATATATGTTTATGTGTATGTATGTGTTCATGTGTGTACAGCTTAGTATGACATATGTACTTTCATGCTTTTTTAGTTTATAATGATATATGAGTAATGAGTCACATTTCAAACTGAGTTTCTGTCAACAAATTTTTCAAAAGAGCCTATGATGGGAGCTTTCATTAGTCTACTCGATAGAACTTGAGCAAACTTAATGTAATTTACTGATCTTTTGAATTACATATTTCACCAAAAACACATTTCTCCAATGTCCTACCACACTATTGTTGAGTGTCAATGAAGCCTGAATTTTGACTCCTTTCTTTAGACATACATATAGTACTTTAATACTCGAAATTTTTTTGCTTCTTCCTGGTTATTTCTTAGGTGGAATAAGTCTTCCCTAATGATACTTGCAGATATTCACAATCTATTCCTTAGAACCTATAAATGTGTTATCTTACCTAGTTAAAGGACTTGGCAAAGGTGATTAAGATAGAAATCTTGAGTTGGTGTAATTACCATAGATTAGTGGGTGGGATCAATGTAAACACAAAGGTTTTTATCACAGAAAGAAGAGGGTTAGAGTAAGAGAAGATTTGGCAATAGAAGTATAAGTTGAAGCGTTATGGAGCCATAAGCCAAGGACTGTGGGCAACCTTCAGAAGCCAGAAAAAGAAAGGAAAGGAAGTACTTCTCTCCTACAATATTTGGAAGGAACATAGCCTTGGCAACCTAATTTTGAACTTCTGACCCACAGAATTGTAAGATAATACATTTGTGTTGTCCTAAAGCATTAAATTGTAGCAATTCACTACAATAACGAAAAGCACCTAATGTACTGATGCACCTAGTTCAGGTGTTCATAGTAACATACACTGTGACATAGCCACTGGTCACTTCAGCAATTTTTTATCAATTATTTTTTCACCTTTTCATATTTGTGCTCATATAAACACAACATAATTCATAGTTATATTTTGGAAGGGTTGGTCAATAAACTTCAAAATTCAAAAAAGGACTAGCCACAATTTTTAGAAATATATGACAAATTGGAAAGCCTAGAGGCAACTCTGCAACTATGAAGCTGTAAGAAAAGATGTCATGACCACCCTATGAAGATCAACAAGTGCAAACAGAAGTGAGAATGGCCTTCACTTGGGTAAAGCATGGTGGGACAAAGTCTCTGAGGACATCTGGTCGGATGCCATTTCTTCCAAAGCACAGGATTGGAACACTTTGTGAGGACTCAGGCCTTTTAGGTAAGTCAAAAGGAGAATGAGGCCAGTAAGTTTGTGTTTAACTCAACCTAATCACTGTGGTTTCACCTAGGGGAAACCAAAGGGTCAACAGAGAAGATGAAAAAGAATTTGAAGACTACAATTAGAGAGTTTATGTGCTTATGCCTGTTTATGCATACCTTTGCTTATAGGGTATATACCACAAATTTGGAGATAAAAACTAGTAGATAGACAGTGAAGAACTTCCCTTTTGTGCTATGTCCTGTCTTTGAAGTGTCTTTGATCAAGAGGCCTGATGTATGGACTATGCTTTTATTTCCCTCTCTCCACTGAGGTGTTAGCTCTGTGAGGCACCTTAACACAAAAGATCAAGCCAGGACTTTGGACTTCAAGGTGGATATGCCACCGGGAAACTCCAATGCTGATCCTTTGAGAGTGCACATGCTAGCATAAGTAAGTTGTTCCACTTGTCAGAACCTCAGTTTTCTGCCAAATGACTCAAAGTGCCTATGTCATAGAATTGTTCAGTGGGAAAGGGGAGATATGAGGTAGTTTAAAGGGTATTTTAAAGAGATAAAGTAAGAAAAGTGTCTGAGGAAGGATAGCGGGAGGTACTCAATAAGTGTGAGTTTCACTTCTCCTAGGTCTCAGTTAGTGGAGAAGGGCTATGATCATTTTGAATTGTCAGGGTGGCCCGAAGTCGGCACTTCTTCCGTGCACACCTTGCATTGCCTTTTTCTTTGACCTTCCACAGTCTATTCAGCTTGTTTCCTTCCTCATCATTACTATCTCCATAAATCTAGCATGGAAAATATTTATATGCATCCCCTACTTCTTTCCTTGGGTCATCTAAACAGAACGACATTTCAGCATTCCCAATTTCCCTTCCCTAATTGTATTTAATAAAGAAGAAAGAGATAAATTACCTGGTATTTGCTTAATTCCAAGTACAGTGGCATGTACTCCTTCACACACTTAAAAACCATAAAGTAAGGCATTTAGGTAAAAAGTATATAATATAGACCCATATACAAATCTAAAAATTTGTACATATTTAAATGATAAATATAAGCTATTCTTGTTTATGACAAGACAATGAACTTTTTTTTGGTATTTTCATATATGCTACTTTCCAGGAAGAAAGTAACAAACACATAAAATGGTAGAATCATCTTGGAAAATTAATATAGTATAAGTTGCTTCTCAAATGGTTTTAGGAAAGAGTATGTTACTAGAATGCCAAAACAGTGAGGACATGAATTTAAGATGAACCCACATATAACTCATGCAATTGCTTCAGTATTATCTGACCAATTTGATGCTAATTTATTATGCAAGTGGTAGGAATAAAAAATGCTATTCCATATACATCTACCATGTGAAGGATCACTGCAATGACTTTTCGGCTGGTCAAGATAAACTCTACCTCCACTCATTATGAAGCATTTATGTGAAGGCTGGTGGATGTGGGCATCGGAATAGTTCAGGGACTTTTCAAACTGCATCACATCTTATTCAGATTTTGACAAATTCCCTGTAAGGAAAAAAAAATCTGTCCTCTCTTAGTTGGGAAGTACACCAGGAATATCCAAAGTCATTTTTCAAATTGTAACACACCCAATCAAAATGGTTAAAGCCCCTTCTTGAAAACTGCTTACATTCTGGTGCTGACAGCCATCAGATATGAGGTGAGTGGCTGCTTGTGATGAAGTATGTTCGCATCTTGCTGATGTGCTAGTAGGGATAGCTGGTTGAGAACCATTTTCCTTCTTAAGCATATCTACATTGTACAAAATTGTCCATAAATTATTATAAGTGTCAGAAAAAAATATGTTTCCTTAAGATACACATAGTAACATGCAATATGATTTCATTACAGATGCATCTATTACAAATATAGAAATACGTTTTCAAGCACCAAGTAGAGATTCAAAGCAACAATAAATTTCTGCACATAATGGAATGAAAATAGGCATTAAAATTTGGCAACATCCAGGAACCATAATGGACACTTTCTTGCACACTATATATTATGCTGCTTTTACTAATTTTACTCCACCTTGAAATGCTAGTATTACCATATGGCTACTGACTAATTTGCCTAGTTAATACAGTTGCAAAATGGCAGAGTAGATACAGGTTCTAAAAATGATTTCATTTTACTTTTAAAAACTAACTGGGGATGTATAAAGTACTGAGGGAACAGACTCCAGGAGAAATCTTCACCATCAAACAGACCAAGATTTCCAAAGAGAATGAAGAACATTCACAGACATCTCCAGAAATCTGGCAAGAGATGAGACGAACAGCAAATGGGCAGAGAGGGTAAGATAACAAACAGCAGGAGTGTGATATGGGATGTGTGAACTGAAGGCAGCTTTACAGAAATGGTCTAGGACTGGAGTGAAATGCTGGGTTTAGAACCCAATTAGCAGTAACCTTGGTCAACTCCCACTCTGTAGGGCTCCCTTCCTTTATTTTTCTTAGATGTAAAACAAGGATTGTGAAGCACCTACATCAGAGAACTGAGGATTTAACATACGTTTGGGACAAAGGAAACACATAATAAATAACTTTTCTTCTCATTGTCAAGTCAGCAAGGAACAGATCTTTCTGCCTCTCAAGGAAAGAAAACCTGCCATCTTAGTTGAGGACTACACAAGACACAGGTCCCCCTCCAGTCCCCTGAACAAAGTTTAGGAATAAAGCATACAGTTAGCAACATAGAAGTGCAGCTGTAGGAGAGTAACAGGCAACAGGTCTGACCTGAGGGGCCAGCTGGAACTTCCTGTGAAAGTGAGTGCCCACAGGACCTGGGGATGACCCTTCCCTGTTGAGATGGTCAGGTGGTTTCACGTGTGGTGGAAGCTGAATGCAGGATTCTAATGTTTGAAAAGGGGACAGAAAAATGATTGAACATATAAAACTCTAGGGCAGGTCTCAAAAGATTTTGGAGAATAACTGGTAATTAATCGTGTTCAGCTATGTAACTTTTATGACTCTCAATCTTTCTGAGCAACAAAGAAATAGTGCTGTGTTTTTTGCTGTGGGTCGTATTTTCCATGTAAACAAAAATATTTGTGGAATGAGAACAATTCCTTGCTAAAGCCAGGTGAATCATCCTGCCATCTGAGTGACTGCGGTATAGCACAGCAAGGGTATGGTCACACCACTGTCTATAACGAGTAGAGCCTTTCCCTGGAAAGAAGGGATTTACTGAACCACAATGTCTGCACTGGTATAATGCATTTTATTTTTCTTTATTTCCTAGCTCAAATGCACTGCATTTTTTTCCTCTGTCTTTTGCCACTGGAATATTGGCATCATGAGGGCAGTAATCTTGGTCATTTTGTTCACCTACGTGTGTGTCTCACACCTGGGAGAGTACGTAGTACAGACTGGCACTCACTAAATACTGGCTCCTGGCTGATCAATCAAATGGGTGAATCATAACTGATGTTTACCCAGGGTTTTTGATCCAACTTCAGGTTTTTGCTGTAACTCTACCATCCCCCCTCACTTTGACCTTGTTTATTTCAACTTTTTCAAATTTTAAATTAATCTTGGATTTACAGAAAAGTTATAAAAGTAGTACAAAGAAATATAGCATACCCTTCACCCGTATCATCTAAGTGTTAATATTTTATAATTTGCCTTATTCTCTTCTTCCTCAACACATAAAAAATTGATATTAGCACCACTGTAGAGTGAATTGCAGACATGATGTCCTTTTAACTCTAAATATTTTAGTGTTACCCCAAATCAAGAACATCATCATAGTACAATTAACAAAAACAATATGATTTCTAAAATGCCAACTTTTTCAAATTTCACTAATTGTCCCACAGATGAACTATGTAGCATTTATTTATTCATTTCTCAGACCTTGGATCCAATCCAAGATATATATTACATAAACAAATCATAGCTCATTATTCTCTTTTGACTTGGAAGAGTCTATCAGAAATTCTTTATTGTTTGGGTCTTTAACATTTTTAAGTATAGTCATTATTTAATCTCCCGCAGTTTGAGTTTTCTCTGCTATGTACTCCTGCTTAGACTCAATTTGTGCATTTTAGATAAAAATACCTTAAAATCAATATTGTCTCCTGCTCCCTGCATATTACAAAGTACAATATATGAGGTCTTTTGTCCCTGTACTAGTTATGCCACACTTACTACTTGGTTAAGATGATATCTAGCAGGTTTTCATCACTACAATGATCTTCTTCGTCCCTCTGGAATTAGTAAGCTCTTTGAGGGGAGATACTGTAAGACTCTGCAGATATCCTGTTTCTTACATACCTTCACTTTCATGGGGGGTTGTCATTCTGTATGTGTGCATTCTCTATGCAAGTTTTAATAGACAATGAGTCTCCAAATCTCAACTCAGTGATCTAAGAATCAATTGTCCCTTAATTCACAATTTATGCAAATCTCTTCTAACTTGCCCTCTCACCTGGACTTCCTTCTTTAAGTTATGGGTGCAAAACCTAGAGTCCAATTTAAAATAAAATGATTAGTACAGGGGTGGGTCTGTTTGAAAATATTATTCATGATAGCAGATATGGGGGTCCAGAGAAAGCAAGTAGCTTTGTATGAACAAAAATATCACCACTCCTGTCCCAGGGAAAATATTAAATAGCATTCTGAATTTGAATAATATTTTTAGAAATAAATGGAAAAGAAATTAATAAACAAAGAAAGTTTTAATGTGCATCTCCAAATTCTCATTTTTCTTACTATTTGCCTGACAGGACAGCCAATGAAGTAAATTGTAAGTCTTAAGTGTTTTTTGTACACACACACACACACACACACACACACACACACACACAAACAGAAGCAGTTGTATGGACTGTGTGGTGAAAAGTAATTTGTCAATCAAATACCAAAAGATGTGAAAAAAATCACTGTTTGAAATAAAAACCTGCAGTTTTCATACCAGTAATGGCATAGAGTAATCTATCCACATTTTTCACTTTAATCTAGAAAAAGTAATAAAATTTATATTCAGTTTGCTTCTCATTAGCCAGACCCTGAACTAAATAAGGCAAAATTTTAAGTTTGTGGGTCACCTATTTGAATTCTCTTTCCCTAGATTGTCATTTAGCTGCCATATTCTTATTATCTTGGTTTTGTGATTTATCAAGGACGGACAAAATATTTTCCTGTGCCTGCATTCATCCATAGTTAAAGTGAAGGTGTAAATATTATCCAGATCTTGAGATTGAAGTAAAGATTAAATATATATATATACATATATATATATATGTATATATATATATATATATATATATATATATATATAATCGTTCTTTAGAGAAGAATAGAACAAAGTAAATGCTACATACAGGTTAGCCAGTGTAATTATTTGGTTAATCTGCCAAGGATCACTAAAACTATCTCTTATTCTGTCTCACTAGGAGAACTCAGAGGATTTAACATATAGTCTGACCTGCAGCTAGGATTTATTTCACTGCGTGAACATAAGGCTAAATCAGCAAAAGGAAGAGGTACTTTGGTTAGAGTCTAGAGGAAACCAGACACAAGCTTCTAAGAGTCCTTGTCCAGAAGAGTGACATAGGATGTATTTAATTTCTCCAATAATAAAGTGTGGGAGTACATGTGAAGTGTTGGCTATCAAAAAAACTAGTTAGGGACCCAGCGCAAAGCTTTCTAATAATGACCAATCAGATAGGTGCCTTCTGCCTAGCACGTTACAAAAGCTCAAGCTCCCAGAAATGAAATAGGCATGGAACATGATTTTTCACAAAGCCCTCAGGTACAGTGAGCTACTTACATGAATTATGGTACTGATACCCTCCTGAACTCCAAGTTTCTAGATGCCAACCAATAACCAACCTTATAAACAAGTCTTTGTAAGCCTTTGCTGTGTTATTCTTTCCTGTATCGCTAGAACTTACTATTATACTGCTCTCTGTAAGGATTCTTGCTGAACACTTAAGTTGTCACTTAATGGAAAAGTAATGTTCCTTAAAAGGTTAAATCAAATTGGCTGATATTTGGCAAAATAAGTTGCACGTTACTAGATATTACTTCTAAACAATACCTTCAAGCAAATATTATACATGTGCAATAGAACCAAGACAGTGCAATGATTCCCTTCTGCAACAACATAAGACTCTTTTTAGGAATAAATAAGCTAGAGTTAACAAGCAGACTGCATTTAATTCCTCAGTCTCTTACTCTAACATATAAAAGTTTTCAGTTATACCTCCCACACCCAATTTAAAAACAGGCTCAACTAGAATTCTGAAAAGGTAATTGTCTAATGTGTTCAGATTAGAGAGATGAGTAAGATGAGGCCTCCAGTATTGCCAATGTCCATGAAGGTTTTATAGCACCTTTGAATATGCAGACCCAGAAGACATAAGCATTCATATTTGATAAAACACATGAGTCTTACAAAAAAGTATGCACTAAGATTGCCAAGTCCTCAACTACTACATATGTGGTGAAATATGAAAGGAGTATATTGATGCTTTGTACTGTAAGAGCCATGTGATCAAGTCACTTCATTTCGCACCTATGCCGAACTTGGGCTAGGAAATGAGATCCTGACCTTGAGGAATTTACAGTCTCTGGGGGAAAAATAGACATGTAGAGGGAAAACAATCCAGTACGTAATGCACAACGAAAACATGATTGGCAAAGTCCAGCAGAAAAGTTTTAACTTGAGGTATTGTGTTTTGTGAGACTAAGTAAATCATTTAAATTCCCTGGCCTTAGACTTCCTCACTTGTGAAAGAGTGTAAATTTGTGCTCAAATTGTTGCATTTCAATTAAAAGTTTTCTGTTACTCTTTGAGAATATGCAAAGGTGGTAAAGGTAGAGGAGGTGACTATGATGTCTTGAATCATTTTATTTTGAAAAGTAATTCAAAGATCCTAGGTCATCTGAAATATTAAGAATATTTTCACTCACCAGTTTGCTCTGGGAGATAAAGACAGTGAAGATCACTCCTTTAAACCTACAGTTACTCTAAGGGTAGTATTAGATATGCATTTGTGGTAGATGTCAAAGGCAAGGTTAGTAAAGATTGAGATTTCCTTTTCCATTGAAGTATATTCTTAAAAGAAAAATGCTTCCAGTATTAACTCTTCCTCACTTCATTCACAAGTAGCAGTACCATCAGTCGGTTTTTGACTTGTAACAGGCTGTGGTAGTGCTACACAGATTAAGTAAGAGCCCTTAAATCATTGCCTTCAAATTTTAATGGGAAAGACATTTAACAATTACCAAGACATTAATATAGAGTATTAAAGAGAAGTTCCAAATTATCTTACACAGAATTTGAAGCCTTAGCAAAGAATCTGGCTGGACAGAGATTTTGTCCTGTGAAGTGAGAAATCACAAGACGCCTAGAGCGCCCGGGGTAAGGTCGAGTGAATTGATGCCTTTGTATCAATTGGTCTGAAGAAATGGTGAAGCAAGCCTGGTGAAGTAAGTTATTGCTTCTGTGCAGGAACAAAAATGAAGAGATGCTTATGATGTAAAAATAATTTTGCTCTCTATAAAACGAAGCTTAATAGGTTATATCTCATGAATTTACCAATATATACCATAGATCTGAGTGAATTGTGCTTTAAAAGAATCCATGTGGTAGCAGATAGTAAAGGTTTGCATTGCTGGGTATTTTGACTTGAATTATGTCCTAAATTTGGTAGCAAAGCTATCAAGCAGATGAAAATTAGAACATCTTAAGTCAATTGAAACATGGCCAGGAAAAAGAGAAATGTAAATGATGATTTTCACTTCAGACAATATTATCTGTAAGGTCCATTTCATCTCTAAGTTTCTATGAAATACTAATTTTAAGAATCTAGAATACTTGAAATATTACATTAGTCTATTATGAGAAGAAATCACTTTAGGGAGGATATGAGAGCCTATTGGAGAATCTAGAATCCGAAGGAGGGAGTTTTAAGCTTTAAAAAATCACATGATCTGTCTATTGTTTTCCACTTATTTCCCAGCAAAGATTTTGCATTTGCTTGCCCTTTACTGAGGGCTCACATCTCATGTTAATGGGTTATTTTGGAGTTGAAGATTTTTAAAAGAGATCATCAAAAAGAATTTCCTTCCGATGGCTATTGTTCAAAAATAAAGACAAAAAATATACACCTTTTCATGTCATCTCTCTTTATCTCATCTTCTAATTCATCACCTGGGGAAAACTATGGAAGCTACTCCTCAACTGGAAGTTCCACCAACATTTTTCATGATTCTTTGCATGTTTCATGACGTTCAATCTTAAAGATGTCTTCAAGGCCAATTTGAAAAACTGAAATTAACTGTAGTATATTTCATAATGACTCAGGATCACTGTTGTTTCTGAATATTTCTATGATTGAAAAGAATTTAGAAGGAAAGATTAAGAATTTTGAATCCAGTATCAACAACAGCAACAAAAAAAAGAAGAAATGATTCCTTGTCTACTAAATTAATAAGTTACTTACATCTGCTACCCAGGATATATCCTAGTCATCCATACCCAGCTAAGTCTCATCAGGTATTTATGATCACATAGATAATGCATTCATGGAAGACATTATTTTCGACATCATGAGAAATTACCCAATAATACATTTAAGCTGTCTTTCCAGATTGGTTATGGAATTTTATATGTGCTCCATCCTCATTCCTCTGATACTTAGCTCAATATTGTGTATCCCAGAAGATAATACCGAAAATACTTTTTCTCAGCTAACACAGGGAATCTTTGTGGTTGGAGTTCT
>RJWM01006557.1:0-47471 GCA_004363535.1 Dasyprocta punctata
CTGAGATTCCATCTCACTCCAGAAAGAATGGCCAAGATTAAAAAATCAACCAACAACAAATGCTGGAGGGGCTGTGGGGAAAAAGGAACTCTTCTCCACTGTTGGTGGGAGTGTAGACTGGTGCAGCCACTGTGGAAGTCAGTGTGGAGATTCCTCAAGAAGCTAGGATTAGAGATCCCATTTGACCCAGCTATCCCACTTCTGCGCATTTTCCCAGAATTAAAAACATCATACTACAGTGATATCTGTGCACCCATGTTTATAGCAACCCAATTTGTAATAGCCAGATCTTGGAAACAACCCAAGTGCCCATCATTCAAACACTGGATAAAAAAGATGTGGTATTTTTATACAATGGAGTACTACTCAGCTATTAAGAAAGATTGCATTGAAACTTTTATAAGTAAATGGTCACGACTTGAGACCATACTCATAAGTGAGATAAATCAAACCCACATGTGTAAATACTGTGTTGTCTCCCTAGTATAAGAAACGGAAAAAGTATATATGATCCAAAATCTATAATAAATACTATGTAAGGGTAAAAAGCAGCTCGAAGAGCAAAAGTAATTGGAAAGGGAAAAGGGGGAAAGAGAAAAGGGAAAAGGAAAAGATATAAATCTGTATATATGTATATGTAAGATAACTAAAATGAACACACTGCTGAGTGTATTCGTTATTGAGAAAGAACAATTAATACTCATATGATTGGATTAGTTTTACATGTCTATATCTGTTAATGCAAGTAACCATTTTAAAGATACCGATACGCAATATTGCAACCATTGTCAAGTTTCTATCATCCTGTTTTGTAAACCTATGTTACTGTTGTGCATTTACTCTAGTCATTTGTTTGTCTCTTTTGCTTGTCTTTGTTATGTATGTCTTTTTTTTCTTCTTTGCTTAAATAAAAAAATTTAAAAAAAACTCAGGAGTGTGATGTAAGTGCCATTCTAATTTTATATAAGAAATCTCACACTTATGGGTTTAGTTTCCTCAACTCCACAGTTGGTAAGAAATGAGATTACAACTTTCAGTTAATATTCCTGCCATGACTGCACCTACCATGCTACTCTAGCATCTTTTATAGGAACGACCTGGACTGTTAGCCTGGGAAAGCATAAACGTCATAGCTGAAAGATATTCCAAAGCCTGCTTTCCTCCACATCCCGGGCTCCCAATATACATATAATTCCCAAGATAGCATACATATTTCCTTTGACTTATTTGCAAATAAATTCTTTGCCTGTTTACTCATAAGCCAATTTCTTTTTTTCTTTCTTTTTTTTTTTTCTTTTTTCTTTTTCTTTTTATTTGGTACTGGGAATCAATCTCAGAACCTTGCATTTGCCAGGCAGGCCCTGTGCCACAGAGCTATATCTCTGGCTCATGAACCAATTTGTGTTTTTCTTTTTCTTTCTTTGTTTTCTGTCTTTCTTTCTTTCTTTCTTTCTTTTTTTTTTAACCAGGGATCAAACTCATGACCTTGAGCTTGCCAGGCAGGTGCTTACACTGCTGAGCTAAATTCCCAGCATAAGCCAATTTCTGAAATGTTAAAAAAAAGTGTAATTACTTATTAGAATATAAATCAATAGATGCAAATTTATTTCAGCTCTTTGTGTATCATTTCCAAACATGATCTATTTTTGGGGAACCGGGCCTCAGAACATATAACAGGGGACAAAGGGTTTGCCTACCTTTCGGATTAAATATTCTACTTTCTGTTGGATTCACCCTCATATTTTTTGTCTTGAAACTGCCATCCTCAATTGTCTGACTTAAATAAATGGTGTATCCAGTATTTGAATAACCATATTAGGGTATCACAAGATAAGGGAAGCTAATGAGGATCACTTCTGTGTACTGAAAAAGAAATTAACCATGTAGAAAAATGGCTCATACTAAAATGGCTTAACAGGCCTCCCTGATTATCTTGGCACTTCCCTCACCCCAAAACAAGACAGAAAGAAGTGATATCTGACATAATTGACTAGGCAGCAATAACAACAATTTCCATGATTTATTGGATACCTTTATATACTGTATTAGTTATCACTCACCACTTACAGATCATGGCAACATGCTGCTGCTCTGAACAGTAAGCAACTGTTTTACATGGTTTCTGTAGATAAGAAGCTTGGGGACCACTTTGCTGGGTGGTTCTGACTTGAGGTCTCTCATGGGGTTGGCGAGGGCCACAGTCATGCCCAGGTTTGACTGGTGTCATTCCAAGATGAGGCACTGATGTGGGTCTTGGGTCAAGATTATTTCTGGGCTCTCCAAAGAGTCACTGAATGATCTCTGCCTTCCTCCTAAGGAATCCAAAAAAGCTACACGGGGTCCTATGCTGGAGGCTCAGGAATCATGCTCTGCCAAATTACAGAATCTCAGTGTCCTCCAATCAGCTGTGCTGACCGTGTGAGGCACCCAGAAGGACTAGCACCCCAGCAGGCCCAGCTCCTCAGACAGCCCAGAATGCACCTACTCAGCACCTCACAGCAGCTGTTGTGTCAACCCTGTTATAGCCCCATACAACAACAATTACTAATATTATACCCAGTTACACATGTGGAAATTATGACTTACAAAGGCTATGATCAACTCAAAACTGGCAGAAGTATTCATTGGAATAGATCTAACAAGTTTCCTTGTCTGAGCACCAATCTAGGAATGCAAATCCAGGAGGGCATTTGTGTGGTTTTACTGATAAATCTGCAAGCCACTCTTTGGGGTTGCAGAACGATTGTGGGATCGGGGCATAAGTGAAAACGAGTGGAGAAGAGCTGCCAAGCAAGTCAGTGACTGGCACTTCCACACAGGTGGGAAGGAAGACCGTGACGGATTTGTAACACCCAGCTGAACTGAATCAGTGTGGTTCCGGGTGTGGAAGGCCCACCTGAGGACTGTTGCCGACAGCATAAAAGGAACTGGAAGGGAAAGATGGTGCGCCATTGATTCTCCTGGAGAAGCGTGTCATGCTGGTTTCCCTGATATGAACTCAGCTGTTATCACTGGAGAAACTAGGGTCCTCACTGTCACTGAGGATGGCTGCGGTTCTCTTGGGGGGAACCCTGGTCCTTACCTTGAGTGTAACTTCCCAGCTCCAGTGCACATCCTAGCCTGCTGGCACAGATCCTTCATCCCGCTGGCGCAGACTGTCTACCTTCCGCCACTGACCTTTGCATCTTCCCAGTGCAGATCTTGATGCAGACTTGGGTGAGACATTGTAGTGGTCTCTAGGCCTCCAGCTGAATTCATGGGGGACATTGTCGTGGGCTTGAGGTCTCCAGCTGGACTCATGCAGGACATTGCCATGGAATCCAGGCCCTTGACTAGATTTTTTGGTCTCTGGTGTGTAGACATAGATCCTGCACTCTCCTGCATTTGACTTTTTGTGTGAATATTACAAAATAATCCTATATATTATGTGTCCTGTATTAAATCTTTTCCCTTCTAAACCCTGACTACAACAAGGATCCTCTGTGCCTGCCCCATTCCCTGCACAAGCAGCCCATTCCCTTTACTCGGAATTCAGTGCATGGGACAACCAAGGACAGCTCATTCCCTAGGTAAAGCTACATTCCAGAACAATGGGTTTAAGTCTTCTGGAATCCAAACAGAGAATTCCACTGGAAGTGAATTTCTCAAGATCAAGTTCATAGATCTCTCTCCTAGAGTGGGCAACTTTGAATGATATAAACCTAAGAACAAGATCTTGTGGTTTTCTTGGTTATGGTTCTTCTCCTTTAAATCAGCCAGGCAACCAGATTTTAAAACTCCCTCTTCCATTTTAATAAAAACAGGCAGCTGTAGAAATTTAGTCATCCTGTAACAGTATCTCTAAAGTGATTGTTCCAACTGCATGGAACAATAAGACCTGAAGACTGGAGAGTAATACTCTCACCAGGGACTGGACAAGAAGAATGTTCCATCCTAAAGCCAGTCAGCATCCTCCCAGGAGCAATTCACAGTTATATGGGCTTATTAAAGAAATTATGTCTTTGAAAAGTAGTTATAACCTCCAGCACCAAGTCCAGCTTGACTCTGAAACCTAGGCTCTGCCACTTTATAAACAATAACGAAAAGAGCGATCTAAATGCAAATGAGTCTGCAGGGAGAGCCTGGGGCTGGAGAGAGGAAGTCCTCAGAGAACCCGTTTGTCTCCACAGTAATGAAGATGGCAGAGTGGTGTGCAGATTAGCCTCTTCCCTCCTAAGCCACAGGGAAGAACATGAAGAGAAGCCAGGGCACAGCTGTGGAATGCATCCCGAAGCCCATCCAGTTGGGCTCTCAAGGTTGTCCCCAGGCTTTCTCACAATGTTTGATTGCTCCAGTAAGCGATGACTGCCTTTGTTTACATTTCCCACAATGCTGCTGCAGAGTGCATTCTCAGCTTGGGATGCTGAAACTCTTTAATGTGTAACTGTTATTTTCCCTAAGAATGAAGCTAAAGTTCCAGGGATCAGGGGTTGGAAATGGCAGGTTTTCAACAGCAATCCAATATTTTCACAGCAGTAGCCTCCCAGTATAGTTTTTTGTTTTTGTTTTACAGCTTAGGAAAAACAGTTCTGAAGTTCATCATGTGAAATTAAAGCATGAACTGTTCCAGGTCACAAAGGTCACAGAAGCAGTCATGACCCCATGCATTCTCACATGCATGTACTGCAATGGAGAGAGGACACTGGTGCTCAGGACGTGTCAGAGCTCTAGTCATGGCCATCCTGGGCTTCCCGGATGTCCATAATCTTAGATACACAAAGGTCAGCAATAAAACTGTATACATGACACTCTCTGCTCCCTTACAAAAGAAATCTGCTTAAGTAAGGAATAAACAATAGAACATTTTCTCAGGATATTAGAAAGAAAAAACTTAACATAAATGTAGGTCAACAGCATGTGACTACTAAAACCAGTCTAAAACTCTAAGGAGAAACTACTGTCCATGGAAAGGGAAGTGTCCAGATCATTTCCACTCAACTGCACTTGAGTCCTAGCTCTGATCGTTTTGATTTGGAAAGGACGGGCACTGTAGGGCTGACCCTCCTATCCCTCTTACCCTTCCCCACTCTAGAAGCTCTTTTCTCTTTTCTTTTTTTTCTTTCTTTCTTTCCTTTTTTTTTTTTTTTTTTTTTTGAGTAGAATATATCTATTGAGAGAAAGCTTCTATCAATAAGGGCTCCCAAATGGGTTTCCAAAGACTCTGTCTTTTCTAGGGACTTTAATGGAGCAAAACCACAAAGTGAGGGGGGTCTATGTGGGAGGAAAACAGAAACTTGCAAGACAGACGGGTATGAGGTGGGGCAGAACTTATGGTCAACCAGTAAGATTAATTGTTCAGGTAAAGTTAACCAAATTAGGGACAAATGGGGAAGTGAGTCATGTATCAAGTGGGCATGCTTAAAGAGCAATGACTGTAAGGGATTGAGATGGTGACTCCTGGCTTCCTCAAGGTGATCCACACCTATTTAGAATATCAACCCCTGATGTTTATACTTGGGGGAGGTGCATTTGTTTTGTCTTTCGTCTTGAGATCTGCCCTGTCCGACTGCTTATAATAGTTCCATCTAACTCAGCTGCCTATAACATTCCCCCACCCTCCCGAAGAAGTAACTCAAACTGCTGTGAGGGAGAAATGGGTGATGACCGATCTGGCTTCTTCAGGCTGAAGGGGGTCATAGTTGTTGATCGGCTGCCAGAGATACTCTACAGAGGATCTATCTAAAGGCTCTTGATAGACACCAGGCATTTTCATTTTGGGTGGGCATACAGCTTTAAGTCTGGAGGAGAAAAAACCAAAGAAACAATTAAGTATGCATGGGCCAAACAATAGAATCAACAGGATAATTATGAGTATAGTTAACAAAGATTTCCACCAAGAGGAGCTGGTAATGGCTTCCCATAAGGAGGAAAAGGATAAGCTCCAGGAAATTTTAGAGTCTGACATGTCATTGATTTGTAGCCTAATATCTTGAACAGCTACTGCAATATTAGCAAAAGGAACAGGAATGTACACACAGCATTTAGTTTTTACAGTTACACAAGTAACCCTGTGTGCTGCTGTTAGAACATCTAATGCAATCTAATTTGGGAGGACAGCCTGTCTCAACAATTTTACTTCTTCATTTCAGAGAGAGAGACCAGCAGTGGTGTCATTTAAGGCCTGCTGAGTATAGTTGGTTAAGGCCTTGATATGTTGCATGACATCTTCTAATCCTAGGGAAGGGATAAAAATGGAGGCTAAGTGGTCATACCAGTGAAATATACTTCTGGACCTTTGATGTTGTAGGTGGGGTAAATTTGCAGGTTTGTTGATACTTTTGACACTCCTGCCTTTTAACCATGTGAATTCTAATGCGTATCTTCCTACCCATCCAGTGGGTAGCCAGGGCCACAAATTGGTCCCACAAGACCAATGAGTGCCAATGGGGGCACCCCACCTAATTCCAAGCTGATTAAACAAATCTGTTGCAAACCAGTCATTATCCTGTAAAATTATTGTGCACATACATCATTCAAGGTGTGTCCATCCCACGTATTTAGTGGGGTTAGGTCAATGAGAATAGAAGTGATTCTTTTGATCCCAAAATAAGGGGTCCTTTCTACTGAGATACCCTATAGTGGGAGGTAACCGTATATACTCATGCCATATTTGTAAATAGCCATCTTTATATCCTTGGTTGTTGGTCCTCAGAATAAGACCCTCACTTTTATTTGATAGGGGCCTCAGTAGTGCTTGTAGAGAGGTTTCAGTGGCCTTGTTAGAAATGGTTTGATTATGTCCTGGATCATTAGAAGTATAATTTATAGGTCATTCTATTACTTTGCAGTGGTGGACTAAGTATTGAGTTATTGAACTTTTTCATATCTCATAGTCTTGTAATTTATTCCAATCATCTCTTCAAAGTGGGGATACTCACCAAGGAAGTCCTGATATACTTGACCAAGAGAGCAGGCCACATATCCAGCAAGACGTTTATTGTAATGATTCTGCATATTCCTGTGCCCACGTCAGAAATGAACTACACTCTTCTTTAAGTGGTGAAGTGTAGTAAAAGGGCTAATAGTAACATCACCTATCTGAAGTCTTTGTGTTTTTTTTCTTGAAGTGGAATCTTAAGACTTCTATGGGTTCACAGGAGTATGTAGGTGGTTGCTCACCATCAGTTACAGACTGATTTCCAGGGCTTGAGTCTGGAGTGATATATCCAAGAGTGCAAGCCTGTTGTCTTGACAGTGGAAGGAGTGGACAAGATCATGGTGTATGGTCCTTCCCAGGTTGGTCCTAGGGAAGGAGGTGATGAGGGAAGGGACTTTACCAGTACTAAATCTATCTCCAGGGTGGAATATAGGATTTTCCTTTTCTTTAGGCTGAGCTTCTGTTAGCTCTTGAAGAGTTTGCTGGAATTTAGCCAAAGAGGTGATGTCTTTTAGTAAGGCATGTTTCTCTATCAAAAAGAAAATCATTAGTAAGAAGAGTTTTTATAAAACATTTCAAAGGGACTGAGGCCTAGAATTTGAGGTGCATCTATTTTTGATAAGAGCAAAAGGTAGTGAGGCCACTGAAGGTGGGTTTCCTGAGCCATTTTACAAAGATGACTTTTTAGGGTCACATTTACCTTTTATGCTTTCCTGAGGGTTGGGACCTCCATGCACAGTGGAGCTGAGCGAGAATGTCCAGTGCCTGAGACACATTTTGTGTGACTGTTGCTTTAAAAGAAGGTCCATTGTCACTTTGTAAGCTCTTAGGAAGTCCAAATCTGGGGCTGATTTCTGAGAATAAAACTTTTACCACTTCTTGTACTTTTTCTGTTCTACAAGAGAAGGCTTCAACCCAGTCTGTGAAAGTATCTCCCCAGACTAATAAGTTCTAAAGTTGCTTATTTACCATGTCTCTGTATACCTGGAAAAACTATAGTTTGGTTAAGAGGTCTGTTTTTTTGGCAGAAAGGAGCACTTTAAGAAGATATCTGCATCTTAAAATTTCTGAGGTCTGGAGTATTCCAAAAGTATCATGTTTTGCTCACCCTGATTTTTTAGCAGCATGTACAACACTAATCTGATGCCTTTCCTCAGCAGCTACAAGTACTTCTTCGCTATTCTTTTGTATCTAACATTATAGGTAAGAAGTTTGATGCCCTATAGGACTCAGAAAAGATTAATCAATTAATTAGTCACATCTAGATCTAAAACATCCCTCCCCTCCAGAGACTTGTGGGTTTGGAAGATGATTGGATCACAGGGGCCACAGTGGAATCCACTGATGAGTGAATTCACTGATGAGTCCACAGCTAAACATGCTAGTGGAGGTCAGTCTCTAGCAGCATGACCCAAGGAGGTATTTGTGTCTCCTGTTCCTCCCTTCGCTCTGGGTTTCCTGGCTGCCCTGGATTGAACACCATTTTGTCTACCATGTTCCTCCACCATCCTATTCCTGCCTTGGAGCCAGCCAACCATGGACTGAAACCATGAGCCAAATAAACTTCTCTTCCTTTGAGTCATGGTGTATTTTGTCCCAGAGACTGGACAGTAACTAAGATAATTACATAAAAAATTGAAACAAAAAAGTCAATCAGGATATTGCTGTTGCTTTATATATTTATAATTTTTCTAAAATATATTGCTTAACAAAAATGAAAACTGTTTCTGTACTCAGTCTGTTGCAAAATCACTTATCATGTAGCCTGTGTTAAATCCCACTGAACACTCAAGAAATAAATGACAGTGAAAAGACAAATACTACCTCAGGTTCATCCCAAAAATATTTTTTGACCCTACATATTCCTTGAAACAGTCTTAAAGAACCTCAGGACGCCCCAGATTATATTTTGAGAACTACTGGTATATACAGTCTCTAAAACTAGAGTGGAAATTGTATTTTTAAGCACAACAATGGCACGAACAGATTCTTCACAAAAAAATGAAATAGCTCATTGATGTATGAAATGATACTCAGGCTTGTTCATAGTAAATGAAACACAAAATTATTCCAAGACACTATTTATCAAAAAAAAAAACTCTCAAAGATTTGACTATCAATTTTGTTGGCAAAATTGTGGAGAAACCCAGTAGACATAAAGACCCTGGCATTCAATTTATAGATTCTAAACACCATTTTCCTCTGAAGGAAAACAAGAATCTTCAAGAAATAGCTGATTTCTAGTATTCAAGAAAAATGTACAAGATGAGCACTGAACATCTCTTTATACTTTTTTTTATTTAAGAGAGAAAAGATACAGAAAAGAAAGACAAAAAGCAAAAGAGACAAACAACAACAGCAAATCCAAGACAGTAATATTATAGGTTTACAAAGCAAGATGATAGGAACTTGACAGTGGTTGCTATATTGTGTATCGTTACCTTCAGCATGGTTGTTTACATTAACAGGTATAGACACGTAAAATTGATCTAATCATAACTTTCTCAATAACTAATACATTCAACAATATAGTCATTTTACCTATCCTACATATACATACATACAGGTTTGTGTCTTTTTCTTTTTCCCTTCCTTCTTTCCTCCTATTCCCTTTCCCAATTACTTTTGCTCTTTGAGCAGTTTCTTACCCTTACACAGTATTTATTATAGATTTTGGATCATATATACTGTTTCAGTTTCTTACACTAGGGAGATAATATGGTATTCAAACGTGAGTTTGATTTATCTCACTTATGAGTATGGTCTCAAGTCATGTCCAATTACTTATAAAAGTCTTGATGTAATCTTTCTTAATAGTTGAGTAGTACTCCATTGTATAAAAATACTACATATTTTTTTATCCATTCCTTGATTGATGGGCACTTGGGCTGTTCTCAAGATTTGGCTATTACAAATTGGGTTGCTATAAACATGGGTGCATGTATATCACGGTGGTATGATGTTTTCAATTCTTCTGGGAAAATGCCCAGAAACAGGATAGGTGGGTCAAATGGGATCTCTAATCCTAGCTTCTTGAGGAATCTCCACACTGATTTCCACAGTGGTTGCACCAGTCTACACTCCCACAAACAGTGGAGAAGAGTTCCTTTATACCCACAGCCCCTACAGCGTTTGTTATTGGTTGATATTTTTATCTTGGTCATTCTTTCTGGAGTGAAATGGAATCTCAGAGTTGTTTTAATCTGCATTTCCCAAATGACCATTGATGTTGAACATTTTTTCATATATCTATTTGCCATTTGTATTTCTTTCTCTGAGAAGTGTGTATTCATCTCAGATGCCTATTTTTGGATTGGATCCTTGAATTTTAGGGGCCTGATTTCTTTTAATTCTTTATATGTTTTAGATAGAAGTCCTTTGGCTGGTGGACAATTGGCTAAGATATTTTCCCAGTTCATGGGTTTTCTTTTTCACTCTATTGGAGATTTCTTTTGACATGCAAAAACTTTTTATTAAGATGAGATCACAGCTGTTGATTCTGGGAAGTGTTACCCATGCAGTTTGATTTTTGTTTACAAACTCTCTGCTTACTCATATGTCATCAAGATTTTTATCTACTTCGTCTTCCAGAAAATTTGGTGTCTCTGTTTTAATATTCAGGTCTTTGATCCATTTTGACTTTATTTTACTGCATGGTGATAGACATGGATCTAGTTGTAGTTTATGGCATATAGAAAACCAGTTTTTCCAGCACCATTTGTTAAAGAGGCTGTCTTTCTTCCAATGTACATGTTTGGCCCCTTTGTCAAAGATGAGGTGGCTAAGTGTGTTTGTAGTTGTGGCTGTATCTTCTAATCTATTCCATTGATCTTCAGGTCTGTTTTGATTCCAGTACCATGCTGATTTTATCACGGTAGCTTTGTAGTATAGGTTCAAGTCGGGGATTGTGATGCCTCCTGCCTTCCCTTTGTTGCCCAGAATTGCCTTTGCTATTCTAGGTGTTTTCTGGTTCCAGATGAATTTCAGGAATGCTTTCTCTAGTTCTGTGAGGTAGGCAAGTGGTATTTTGGTTGGGATTGCATTAAACCTGTATAATAATTTTGGGAGAATGACCATTTTTACTACGTTTATTCTTCTTATCCATGAACCGGGAATATCTTTCCATTTTCTGAAATCTTCTTAGATTTCCTTCTTTAGAGTAATGCAATTTTCACTGTATAGATCTTTTACTTCCTTTGTTAGATTGATTCCTAAGTATTTCATTTTTTGGGGTGTTATAGTGAAGGGCGTGGTTTCCCTTCTTTCTCAGTGAGTTTGTTGTTTGTGTACAAGAATACTGTTGAGTTCTGAGTGTTGACCTAGTACCCAGCAACATTGCTGATCTTGGTTATTCCATCTAGAAGTCTTTTAATGGATTTTGGGGGGTCTTCTATGTAGAGTATCATATCATCTGCAAATAATGATAATTTTACTTCTTCTTTTCCTATCCTTATTACCTTTGTTTCTCTTGTCTAATTGCTTTGGCTAATATTTCCAGAACTATATTGAATAGGATTGGTGATAATGGACATCCTTGTCTTGTTCCTGATTTTAGGTTGAAAATTTTCAGTTTTTCTCCATTTAGTACGATGTTGGCTGTTGGCATATGGTATATGGCTTTTATCAGGTTGTGGTAGAGACCATCTATTCTGATTTCTGTATGGTTTTTTTTATCATGAATGAGTGTTGGACTTTGTCAAAAGCTTTTTCTGCATCTATTGAGATGATCATGTGATTCTTGTTCTTGGCCCTGTTGATAAGGTGTATTTCATTTATAGATATACATATATTGAAGCATCCCTGCATTCCTGGGATGAATCCCACTTGATCATGGTATATAATCTTCCTGATAACTTGCTGTATTCTATTTGCCAGTATTTTACTGAGATTTTTGCATCCATGTTCATTAGAGAGATTGACCTGTAATTTTTATTTTTGGTTAGGTCTTTCTCTGGTTTTGGTATTAGGGTAATACTTGCTTCCAGGAATGAGTTAGGGAGACTTGCTTCCCTTTCGATTTCATTGAAGAGTTTGAGGAGTGTTGGCATTCTTGTAGAATTCAGCAGTGAATCCATCAGAACCTGGGCTTCTCTTTGTTGGTAAAGTTGTAACTACATTTTCAATTTCATAAGCTGATATTGGGTTATTCAGCAGCTTTACATCTTCTTGATTCAGCTTTGGTAATTCATAGATTTCTAGGAATCTGTCCATTTCTTCTGTGTTGCTGAATCTATATGAGTAAAGGTTTTCAAAGTAGGTGTTGATGATCTTCTGTATTTCCACCGGGTCTGTAGTGATTTCACCCTTTTCATTTCTTATTGCATGGATCTGAGGGTTTTTTTTTCCCCTCTTTTTGATAAGGTTGGCTAGGGATTTATCAATTTTATTTATTCTTTCAAAGAACCAACACTTCGATTCATTAATTCTTTGTATTGTTTTCTTAGTTTTGATTGCATTAATTTTTGCTCTGCTCTTGATAATTTCCTCCCTTGTTTGGGCTTTGGAGTTGACTTGCTCTTCTCTTTCTAGAAGTTTGAGGTGCAGCATTAGGTTGTTTATGTGTGCTCTTTCCATTTTTCTGATATGGGAGTTCAGTGCTATAAATTTCCCTCTGAGGACTGCTTTCATTGTGTCCCACAGGCTCTGGTAATTTGTATTTGCATTTTCATTCAATTGTAGATATTGTTTAACTTCTTCTTTAATTTATTCTGTGACCCACTGATTGTTTAAAAGAGTATTATTTAACTTCCATGTGTTTGTGGGGTTCTTGTGTGTTTTTTGTCATTAATTTCCAATTTTGTTGTGCTACGGTCAGATAATATGCATGGAATCATTTCAGTTCCTTTGCATTTACTTGAGCATGTTCTGTGGACGAGTATATGATCTATTTTAGAGAATGACCCATGTGCAGCTGAGAAGAATGTCTATTCTGATGTTGATGGGTGGAACACTCAGTACACATCTACCAGGTCCATTTGTTCACAAGTTTGATTCAGTTCTGTTATTTCTTTGCTGCTATTTTTGTTTGGTTGATCTGTTTCTTTGTGATAGTGGGGTGTTAAGGTCCCGCATTATAAATGTATTACTGTTTATTTGGTTTTTCATGTCTATTAAGAATTGTCTTACATAGTTGGGTGCTCCCATATTTGGCACATATGTATTTGTGATTGTAATTTCTTCCTGTTGAAGTTTTTCCCTAACAAGTATATAATGACCTTATTTATCTCTTTTGGTCATTCTCAGTTTGAAGTTCACATTGTCTGCAAACATAATAGCTACCCCTGCTTTTTTCTGGGTTCCTGTAGCATGGAGTATTGTCTTCCATCCTTTGATTTTTAGTCTGCGAGTTTCCTTTTGAGTTAAATGTGTTTCTTGTACACAGAATATTTTTGGATTTTGTTTCTTAACCCACTCTGCCAGTCTGTTTCTTTTTATTGGTGAGTTGAGACTATTTCCATTGATTGATATAACTGATATGTACTGACTCATCCCTGTCATGATATCTTTCTTTTCTTGGTTTTCTACATTTTATGTTTAATTGTTTGCCCTACTTAGTGGTTTCCCTTTGTTGTTGTTCTTAAGATTGTAGTTATCTTTATCTCTTTCCAGAGTTTGTTTAAGTACTCTTTTTAGTGTTGGTTTGGTGGCCATAAATTTCTTCAGTTGTTCTTTGTCATGTAAGTATCTTATTTCTCCACCACTTTTTAAGAATAGTTTTGCAGGATACTTCAATGTGCATTGAAAGTTGTTTTCTTTCAGGATTTGAAATACGTCACTCCAAGCTCTTCTTGACATGAAAGTTTGTGTTGAGAAGTCTGCCGTGATTCTGATAGGCTTTCCTTCATAGGTGATCTGCTTCTTTTCTCTGACAGCTTTTAGTATTTTGTTCTTGTGCTGTATTTTTGATACCCTAATTATTATATGTCTAGGTGAAGGTTTATTTTGGTTGTGGTTAATTGGGGTTCTGTATGCATCATTTACCTGTATATCAGATTCTCTTCCCATGTTTGGAAAATTTTCTGCTATTATTTCTGGTAATTGACTTCACAGGTCATTAGTATTGAACCCTCCTTTTTCATTGAGGCCTATTAATCTTATGTTCTTTCTCTTGGCATCATCTTGCAGCTGTTGAATTGTTGTTTCCTGGTTCCTTATTATTTTTAAGAGATCTTTTCTTTCATGATTATAAGCTCCCATGCTGTCTTCAAGTTCTGAGACTCTATCTTCAGCTTCATTCAAGTGGTTTTGCCAACTTTCCATGGAATTTTTAATTTTCTGAATTTCCCTTTGAATCTTTTCATGCATTCTGTTTGTGTCTTATTTTGTTCATTCAAAGTTTCCATCATTTTCTTATGTTCTTTTTTTTATCTTGATCTTCTTTAGATACACACAGCATTTCTTTCATAATGATTGTCATTTCATATTTTAGCTGAGAGATTATTTCTGATTTGAGTTCCTCTATAACTTCATGGAGTTGCTTCTTTACTTCATTTGCTATCGTTTCAGAAAGTTCAGTTGTGTGACTCCCAGTGTCTCCCATTTCAGTGTCTCTTGGGTTTGTTTTCAGTGGGCTGGGGGATTGGGACTGACTCTTGCTGTTTCATTTTGTCATTTTCTTCTGGGACCTCTGTGACTGGGCAGGCAGACTCCCAATAGATTTCACTGGAACAGTGTGCTGGGTAGAGCTTCAATCCTCCAATATCCCCTTGGCTAGCTGGGGCACAACCCCAAACTATGGCCCTGGATCCTTGTGCTCTGTGGTCTGTGAGGCTGGCCATGTGTTCCCCTGATATACTTTGTTGGGTTGCTCTGGTATGCTGAACAAAGTTTGTATCCTCCCTGTAGCTAGCATGGTCACACCCCTGGAGCTTGCTGCTGGGGCCTAGAACCTAGCTGTGTAGCATTTGGAACCTCCGCAACCCAGGTGGGGAGCAGGAATGCACCCCCGGAGTGTATCACTTGACCTTCTGCCTCGCTGGGTGGAGTTCAGAACCTCTGGGACCCAGGCAGCTAGGCAGAGCCCAACCCAGTATGTGGCATCACCAGAACCTTGTATCTAGCTCAAGGAGTTCAAGCCCGGGTGTACTCCTGGTGTATGGTGACTGAGGCCTTGCTCCTGGCTGGGGGGAGTTCATAACCTCTAGGATTTGCCATGCAACTGCACCCCTGAATGATGGAGCTCATGCCTTATGTTCTAATGGGCAGAGCTCAAATTCGCCGAGGCCCTGCAGCTATGCTGCTGATCCCTGATGACTGGTCCTGGGGCTCTGGTCTGGGCTGGGCTCAGTACCTCTGTGTCCTGAGAGGCTTGCCTGGCATTCTCCTGATGGATTGCACTGGGATGCTGGGCTGGGCAGAGCTCGATCCTCTGTGAAACTAGTGAGGGCTCACACTCAGAGTGTGGCACTGGACTTTCCGCCTTACTGGGTGGGGATCAGAATCTCTGGGATCCAGGCAGCTGGGTGGAGTGCAACCCAAAGTGTGGCACCACCAGTACTTTGAGACTGGCTGTAAGGAGTTCAGAGCCTCTGGAGCATGGGGCAAGCCTGGGCATGCCCCTGGCATAAGGTCCATCTCTTCATACTTGACCATAAGGACACCATCAAAGACTGTTAGAATCACACCTAAACATTTCAAGATCCAATCTAATGAAGCTACCATTTACCAGATATAGTACACTTTCAGCATCAGAAAGAATAATTAGTACAGTGGGTTAAAATATTATGGGACTACTGAAGAAGAATTCTAAATATATGCAACATGATATATTTCAATATCAATAATAATAGGTCAAAATTGAAGGATGATAGCAAGTCAGCTCATGAACTGACAGCTTACAAAGGGACAACTAAAGCATTTATCCTCCCTTTCCTTTAAGATATATACATGGATCACCAAGTAGCAGATGAATAAAAATTTCCCTTTATGGAAGTATTCCAGCTAATAAAGGAATGATAGAATTCCACAAATGTGTCAATCTAGGTAATAATCAAAAGTTGTTAATGTGACAACAAAAACAAAAAAGAGACATATATACTATGTGTCATTTATAGAAAATGATACGAAATATCCTTGGAGGCAAAACAAATAACTGAATCAAAGCAAAGTTCTAAATTTTATTACCTGTTTGTCAAGTTGCCAGGAAATATTTGTTTAACTCATAAAGTCCAAGATTTACATAGCTTGTATGACATTTTCCTGGGTGTCATGCCCCATAAATCCATAAATTCCAGGTTTGCTTACCATAAATAATCCTAGACAACCAAACATACTGATAAATTCTCCCACTAAAAAATAGTTTTAGTTGTTTATCAGGAAGTCTATTATCAGCAAGTTTGCTAGGAGATGTGACTGAATGCCCTTTCTGCTGTTTCCCAGGGAAATCCCTTTGGAAGAAACAGCGCTATAGACCTGCTGCTGCCTATTTATTTTTTCTTCATGTCCTTCAAGATAAGAAGACATAAAAGGCCACAAGTAAATGGTGACATACTGAAAAATCACAAATATGAAAGACAAATAGAACAAAATGAAGAAGCCAGAAATTATCTGTAAGTAGTGATCAAAATATATGGTGAATGTTTAAATTTTAAAAAATTATCACGGTAAAAGATATGCCACCATTAATACCCCTAAAATATTGCCCTTCAGCTTTCAGCATACTTATTTCGCGGTTTTTGCCACTTTCTGAAGCAGTCCTGCAACTTCTCTTTTATGAGTATCTTCATGTGATCAAAAATACAATAAATGCTGCTGCCAAGTGCCATCCAACAGAAAGTCAGCCTCATAAAAATATGATGCTGTGCTCTCATCCACCTTATTCATCCGATCTGGTACCATGTGACTTTGGGTTCTTTTCCAAAGTCAAAGTGATCATCAAAGGTAAATGTTTTGAATCAATTCTAGACATCAAGGACTGCTAGGATAGCACAGCCTAAGTCATGAAAGAGCACATCCAGAATTATTTCAGAAAGTGTCAAGAATGAGAGGGTAAGAGTGTTCAAAGTGAAGAAAAGTATTTTGAGGAGAATTAATGGCAATGTGTCTTTTACTGTAATATTTTTTAAATTTCATTGTATTTTTATTATACCATGTACATAAATATTTCATGTATGCTGAGAATAACTATTCAATGAGAAAGCAAAAGTTTATTAATAATGTTCAAAAAATAGAGTCATTTTGTTAGCTATACTTACAAATTTGTGAGAAACTCCAAGGCAGAATTAACTAGATAAACTCCTGTCCTAAGAATGCAGTTAATGGTTTGTTTAAACCGACTAAGTTTTAGTAATTTTTATGCAACAGATAGTTTAGTACAAAAATGGGGTGTCCCATCGTTAAAACCTAAAGTGTAGAGGAAGCGGGAAGAAGCTGGATGGATGAATGACTTTAAAGACAACACTGCTAAGTCTAAACTGCCTTAATCAGACTGTTTGCAGAATTTTACACTTTAAGGAGGCTGTCGGTGAGAACTGAAAAAAAAATGAGAAAAGTCTTATTGGAATTCTGAAGAAAAAGAGTTGCTTTTTCTGAGAGGCAAAATGAGTCACCGAAAGTAATGTGGAAGGTAGAAAATATACCTAGTGACCTACATGATGTTCTAACTGAAGAGATTTCCAGCCATTTTAGTGAAAATGCTATTTGTAGTGAAATATAAGATGAAAATGCTTGGATAAGAACTGTTAAACAAAAGAATCAGAACTTCTAAGTTTTGAAAATGTCCATCCTCTTCAGGTAGTAAGCAATACTCAAGAAACAGTTTTGATCAAAGATCAAATCTAAGACATTCAAAAGAAAGTATGGTTTAAATATGAAACACAGGGTGTGACCATAAAATCCTCTATTAAAATCTCAGGAAAATAAAATGTTGTTGTTACTGTATATATCTCAAATGCTCCCCCAGAGTCTGATGTCTGAAAGGCAATTGGATCAGTGAACTAATACGCCAATGGATTCAGTACCAGAATGTGTTGTTGAAGGTCTAGTCGCTGAATGTGGGACACCGAAACATGACCCAGAAGGGTATCTTACTGTTCTGGCTTCTCCAGTGTGTCTCTGTCTGGCTTCCATGAGTTCAGCAGATTTCCTCTGCAATGCCTTCCCGCCATTCCATTTCTAACTTCAACCATGGGTTGAATCCTATGAAAACTGTTAGCCAAAATAAACCTCTGCCCCTTTAAATTGTGGGTGTTGCGTATCGTGTGGGAAAGCTGACAATTCAGTGGTACCTCAGGGTATCAGTCAGTTAGATTTTTAAACAGTCTCTTTTAAAGCCTTAAGATGGTAGCTATCAGACCCCTCGCATCAAGCCATAGCTCTTAAAAAAGGATTAAGAGTGTTGTCCATCACTGGAAACCCAAAGTAGGAGAGACGCTTGCACCAGTGCCTTTGTCTTATGGAGTGAGCTGTACAGGTGTGCCAGAGCCACATTCCGTTAGGAGAACCAGGTGTGCAGAAACATTACTGGGTTGAACTAAAGGGGACAGAGACAGTGCAAACTAGGAAGGATACTTAGGATTCCAAAAATCTACAAACAGGAGTCAAACTGAGAAAATTATTTTGCTGCTGTGTTAGTTTTCTGTCACTATAACAAATATGTGTTGAAATCAATAATGAGAAAAAGGTTACTTCAGCCTATAGTTTTGAAGGTTCCAATCCATGATCCATTGGCCTGTTTCTAACAAGTTATCACACCACGCTGGGAGCAGTTGATGGAGTAAATCCACTCGTCTCATGACCAGGAAACAAAAGAAAGGAAGGGGAAAGACCAGCTTTCACAGCCCCATCTAGGACATGCTCCTGATAACTGTAAGACCTCCCACTAGCCCTTGGCTCCTGAAGGGTCCACCATCTCTCAGTAGCACCAGGAACCTTGGGGGAACGTTTGAGATTCAAAACTAGAGAAGCTCCAAATGTTTGCAGTGTAATAGAAAATGCAGGGAATATTTAACATTTTAAAATTTTATTATGGCAAAAATGTACATTGTCATTAGGTCCCCCCACTTCAAACACACTTACCCCATGATACTTACACTTTCCAAAGCAGTTGCGGAAGTCCTGCTTCATAAGTGTCTTTAGTTGCACAGTTGCAGTTGCCTTAATGTCTAAATTAATTCTGAACATTTACCTTCCATGGTCATTTTGACTTTGGAGAAGGGCCAGAAGTCCCACAGTTCCAGATCCAATGAATACAGTGGAGGAGGACACACCACAATATTTTTATGAATCTTCCCTTCTGTTGATGGCACTCAACAGCGGCATTCACTGTATTTTTTATCACATCTCATAAAGATGAACATGAAAGAGGACTTCCAGAACTGCTTCAGGAGAAAGTAGCCAAAACAATGGGATAAGTGTATTCAAAGGAAACGGGATGATTTTGGGGTGTAATGTAACTTTTCCTGTAATAAAGTTTTTAAGTTTAATCTTGCACCATATATTTTGGTCACACCTCATAGGTGACCTTTTCTAAGGATGAAAGATTTCTCAGAGAGTGGAATGAAACACCCAGAAATTGTATCCAGGAGCCTGGAGAGTAAATCAGCAGATGCAAGGCTGAGCCCTAATGAAGAAACTTGCAACATTTGCTCATCTACATTTCACAATTGCTGTCTTCCATTGGCTCCTGTTGCCTTCCATTTCTCCTTTGTGAGCAAGAACATATGTCATTCTATGTCATCCTGAGTACTGTGCATGTGAGAAGCATAGCCTCTGTTTTCAAATTCAGAGATCAAGGGGAACTGCCCTCCATAACGTCACTGAAGGAACTTCAGGGAGCTCCACACTCACGTGGACAGGACCAACATGATGGGATTTCTATACTTTGCACTGTTGAGAAGCAATAGCAAGAATGTGAATGTACTGAAGAAGATAATTTTGAATGCAAAATGCCAAAACTTGGTGAAGTTAAAGATATTAATACCCTACAACCAAAAGCAGTCTACTCCACCATAGAGAAATTCTCACGTAGGAATATAAAAAATCATGCATAAGAATGTTCATCAAAATATGCTACAGTGATAACATTAAAAGCAATATAGAAATCATCACTGGCATAATGAATAACTGAAGTGTAATGTATACATTTAATAGGACATGATGGAATGCAATAGTCAGAAGAAGCTAGAGATTTACAAGCAACAACATTATTAAATCTTTTTTTAAAATGTATTGAGTAAATCAATGAGACAAAATGACTCCTGTAGTACAATACCATTTATATAAATTAAAAAGACACATTTGCCTGATAGACTCTGTGCTTTTCACTGATGGCAGTGCAATTACAGAAATTAAGTGCCCGATCACAGGTGCCTAAAAAGTGAAATGAGCGAAATTGGATTGGAGCCTTGTTTCAGTGGTACTGTGCTTGCCTACAATGTTCAAGACCTTGGTCCGATCCCTAACACTGAGTTTGAACTCCATTACTGGATTTAAATGTAGGTAACAGTGAAGGAAAAGATAAAACAATGCTGGTTAAAGAATGATAAACCAAGGCCAACAATCACCTTAACTATCAATGTTTGAAGGTCACAAAAATGGAAATATGCACAACAGAAAGTGAAAAAAATGAACCAAAAGACCAAAGGAGGGTAGAGAGTGTAAGGAGAAAGACAGAAAGACTGACAGAAAGGCAAATTGGTGAAGCAATATGTGATGCCTTTGCGTCCTCTGGAGGCATTAGAAACTGCAGACTCTAGCTAACCTCACCCTTGGTGACACTACACTGACTCTTATTCCAACTTTATGATGCACTGTCGCAGGAGGAAAGTGTCAAGAATGGTGAATACCCCAGACTGAGGAAAGGCCCAACATGGTGGTATTCGTGGTTCCCTAGCCTGTGGTTGCAAAGGAATAGTGACACAGAGTCTAAGGTGCTACTTTTATCAGGGAAAATACTTGAGAAGTTTCATGTTCAATCAAGTTTCCTGGGGTAGGAGTGCCTGGAACCTCCTAGAAAATTGAGTAATTTGGGATCTTTGGCTTCTGCTCCCCTTTTCAGGGGCATCAAATCCTTTGGAAAACAGGCCCGAGGGTATTTCAAAAGCTAGTAATGAGGCAAGATTCATGTCACATTCCTAAATTGTGTTTCATTAATGCAATATGAAAATGCTGCTATTAGCCACACTTATGTCTCATTAACAGTATAAATGCGTTAAGGTGATTTGCTTGGGCAGTGTGCAGCACTGAGAGCCTCGTTGTGCCCATATTAATTATGGAGCCATCCTTGAAAGGGCAGCATGATACAGTTGGCTGAAGATGAATAGAAATATAAAGCGAGGCTCTTCTATTTCTTTCGGTCCAGTCTCCACCAAAACCTTGATGGTGCTGTGTAAATGATATTCAAGAGTTGCCATTTCTAAAACCCTTGATGAACCATTGAAACCAGAAAGGGAGAAACTGTTGTGTGTTACAAAAAGCAGACCAGGAGAGATGGCCTGGGCCCAGTGAAAATTCACATAGTGCTTGCTTGCTCAGAAACCCAGGCATGAGGAAGGAATTCAGTGTCCATCCAGACACCTAAATGTTAATATGGAGGGGAAAATTCATAGAACTGAAAATGAGAAGGAGAGTAACAGATGCTGAGCTGGGGAGAAGGTGCAAACAACCGACTGTCCTCACCTATGAATAACGGAAAATTTGGGAGAGACTGAAGCACAGTAACCAAGGGCTGCACACTCCCATGTGATAATTGCGCTGATCTTTAATTTTCATGAAACTTTTTCATTAGTGCATACCAAGAAATTTAAGGTTTTGTGTATTGACCATTTTGTGATTGCACTGTTAGGCATCTAAAGGGACAGATCACACATTTTAAAGGAATGAAGCAGAAGAAACAGAGCAGAGTCATTTTAGTAGGTTTTCTAAGGGGAGGGAAGGCATGCATTTGCAGAACAGATAATAAGGCACATTCATCTAAGTTCTATTCTTCAAAGTGAAAGTCGATCATCATAAAAAACCAACCCCTTGGTTGAAGATACAATTGTCTTTCTAATGTATCTATTCATCCAAAACTGCTGAGCTTCCAGGAGGCTAGAGGAAGGCCCAGAGAGAGATTTCTTACCTGCATTTTTGTGGACTGGAATTTAGATGTCTAAGCCTTATTATGATAAGTCAATTCAAAGAAACGATATTACAATAAGCACAAATAGTAAAACTGTCCTTTAAAAGTTCGAAGTCCTATTACAGTGGAATATATCCTTTGCCTTGCTGAAAAACATAGCTTCAGTCCTTCCTTCAAGAATCACAATGTCTTAACCATCTATGTAAAGAAGGGGCAGAAATCATGAGAGAAAATGAGATGGGAAGTGTAGCAGCATCAGTCCAAGAAACCGAACGTAAGAGGTCATCGAAGGATACTCCATGGTCACATACAGATGGCAGACTTTCCTCACCTCCAAAGAGGTAGCTGTCATTAAACACCCTCTGGTGAATTCCCTGCCTCAGAGTTTACTGGGAGCTAGGCGGTGGGCAGATGCTGTAACAATATGCATTCCCGATGGGTGGCAGAGACAAACCACTCTCAGAGTCAGAATCACACCACCAGAGGTGATGAAGACATTTATATAAGCAGGCGGATAGAACAGTGACTGCAAAGGGCAAAGCAGCAGATTTTACAGCTATGAGGTGAGCTTGTACCCCGTTATGATACCCTGATCCCATATGCACCTAGGTGCCCAAACAGGTGATCAGACCATAACAACCTATGACACCATTTAGAGGCAGTCACTAGCAGGGCGTGAAGTACAAATATCTGGGTGCTTGAGCCTAAATTATTTGATCTGTTTTTTCTACAGTTTTCTTAATTTATGAAAGCTCATCTTTATCCTGTGCAGAATAAGAATGATAGTATCTTTTGATGGTGCTAAATGGTAACGTAGAATGAACTTAACCAGAGCCTAACAGTAATGCTCTGCATGAATTGTGTCTACTTTTATTGTTATTATTTTCATTATCAGTCCTCGATGCTCATTATTGCTACTCCTATAAAAGGCCGGACAGGGCTTTCAGAGGTCACTACTTAGGATCAATGGTCACATTCCTTAGACTTATAATGTGAATAATGCACTTTTTCAAAGGAAAACTTCACAATATGTGGAGAGGACTATATGTATTTGGAAACAGTATCTCTAGTATTTGAGATGACCTTAACAAGATAAAAGATACTGTCAAAATCAGGTTAAAGGAAAAAGAACATCTGAGGAATATGGCTAGAGGAGGAAAAGTGATCTGCAAAAATGACTGATGGGGCCCAAGTTCCTATGGTCTAGTGAACAACTGCTGAATAAAAAGCATACAAAGTCCTTCTAAGCACCAGTCTGCCAGTGAGCACAACAGGTGTGATGGCCACGTCAAACCACAGACAGCGCGGACACTGAGGTTCTGAGAACCACGGGCGGGCTGAACCTCTGCAAGGCTGCCTGCTAAGCAAATCTCTGAAAAGGATTCCAAATAGCAACGAAGATGATGGAGACTAAGAAAATATAGTTGGAAAGCACAAAATAAAGATCCCCAGGACAAAATGAAGATTCCCTTAACAGAGAAGAGGAGGCATGCTCTCAGTTGCCCTGAATGAAGACACATTGTCCTCCATGTTTTTCTGAGTTCTAGCAGCAAGTGAGGGATTCTCATTTCCATTTACTAGCAGAGATGATGGTCATAATCATTGGTCACAACAGAAACTGAGGATCCCCCAGCTGGATTTGTGGGAGACAAGACTTGAAGTTGGGATGTTCTGATTGACTGTTTCTAGTATCCCATACTCTCCACCTCCAGAGAACAACTGAATCTCTTTCTCCTGGGAATTCCAAGAATAGATTTTGAGAGACACAATTCTTTCTGAAAAAATAATTAATGCTCTCTTTCCCCAGCTTGGTTCTTTCTAGCTTTTGACTCCTCTTCATTCGCCTTCTCTGAACCTAGGCTACTGGTTGACCTACTTTGAGAGCTGAAGAAAATGTCTCTGTGAGAGAAGAAGGAGTCAGGTCTAGATTGTTACCAGAATGTCTGGCTGTTAATGAGGCAGATAGAAATCTAAAAAGTTCTGAATATGATGACATTATACCACATTGCCTACAGGGCTATGAAATATGTAGACTGATTGATATGTTGTCAAAAACAAATTTAAAAATAGGAAGATATACCTGTATATCAGTAACAGCTTTGAAATAAGCTGGATCTTGGAGCACAGAAGCAACCTGTGAGAGTTTGACCCATATGGATCACTCTTTGATATCTTTGGGAACTAAGCAGCTTTATACGAAGCAGCATTTCCTGGGATATCTGTCCATACATCTGTCCTTTATATCTTCCTGGGTCCAAATCATGACTCTACTAGTTGCTTAAGTGCATTGTTCCCTAGTTTCTTCATCTAAAAAATAAGAATAATAAAATCTCTATTTAAAAAAAAAAAAAAAAGGAAAATCCCACAAATGCAGTACTTACATGGCATACATAGTTACCAGGAAGTGTTAACTATTAGTTTTACTCATGGGTGTCCTTTCTGGGGCTTTGCTAACCCCAAGCCCCTGAAAATTTCCTCTTTCACAGCTTAATTACTTCACGCTTCACCTACCAGATCAATCAAATCCTCAATTTCAAAGCAAATTTGGCCCTGGGCGCCACTGCCCTCCACCCTTGAAATTGGTACCACTTGCTGCCAGTTCACTTGTAAACTTTGGCACCAGCTCCATTTTCCAGCGCTGCTCTAATAAAGCATTATAAACTGGGTGGCTTTGAACAGCAATAATTCATTCCGCCACAACTCTGGAGGTCGGAAGTCTCAAATCACGGGCCTGCAGAGTCACGCTTCCTCCATTCTGAGTGGAAATCTTTCTTCCTTTTCTCTCCCTGTCTTCTGCCTCATCATGCTCCAAGGGAGTATTTGGCTTCACTGATGCCACATTCCAATTGCTGTTGTCACATAGTGCTCTCCTCATGTGTCTCTGTCTGCATGTGACATTTTCCTCTTCTAAAAGCTCCAGTCATATTGGATTATGGCCCTCCCAACTGACTGCACTGTAACTTAGGCAAATCTGCAAAGACTGCATTTCCAAATAAGGCGACATTCACATTTAGTGACAGGCGGTGTTGTGGAGAAGGTAACCAGGAGCCATCACCACACCTTTGTGAGAGGGCAGGCTGCTTTCCCACAGAGCTGGAAAGGAGCAGAGGAGAGCTAGGTGACAGGGCAGGGCACAGGCACGCAGAAATCCGAGGCAGAGGCACACAGTGTACACACTTCCTGAGAGCAGAAAGTAGATAGATACTCAAGCCAAACTCAAAGGAAGTCAGGGTTCGGGTGTAGCTCAGAGACAGTGTGCTTACCTAACATCCATGAGACCCTGTGCTGATTCCCAGCATCATAAACCAAAATAAAGTCAGTGCAGCTGGAGCAGAAAAAGCCAAGACTTAGGTAGTCGCCCAATTTCCAAGCCTGGAAAACAGCTGTAAGGAACTAGGTCCTAAGAACCATGGCATCTGTAGAGGGACTTCAGATAGAAAATGTTGTCGCCAGTTACTCTTCCTGCTGAATCATGACATTAATCAATTTTTGTAGCTTTATAACCACCACATAGAAACAGATTCTGGAACTTTTGACTAAAGCGCTGCCAGATTCTGTCCTGGTTTTCTTTTCCATGTCACTCTCGTCACTCGTGCCTTCTCAGTCTCTCCATCTTTGTCGCCTCCGTATGGGGTTCTCACCCACATCGGCCAGATTCCAATCACCAGGACCTCAGGTGAGAAGGCACAGGGCACTATATCTGACTGCCTTCCCTTTGCAAGTGACTGGCCTCATTGAACAACTCAAATGAAAAACCAAGTTAAATGAACTTGGAGAAAAAAAATAAATTACATAGCATACAATAACTTATGGTATATATTACCTATAATATACCCTTATCTGTAGCTTCCAATCTACAGATTGGAAATGTTTAACAGTGAAATTGCACCTATACTGAACATGCAGATTCTTTTCTTGTCATTATTCCTTAAATAATACAATATAGCCACTACCTACATATCATTTACCTTAGGTAATCCAGGGATTAAAGTATACAAGAGGCTATATATGTAGATCAAACACAAATACTACTACATAATTTTCCATAAAGGACCTGAGCACACACAGATTTTGAGGATACACACACAAAACTCAGAGTTAGCCCTTCCACAGAATGCTAATGAAAAATGTAAAGAGAAATTATGTTAAACTTCATGGTTGAGCAAGATAACTTCTCCTCACCTGGTTGGAAATAATTATAGAATTCTCTTTATAAATTTTAAAAAACTGATTTTTAAGCTTTCCTAATGTATTCGCTTTCATGTTGTGAGGCTCATTTTCTTTAAATGTTCATTTTTATTGGCTTGGAGACCTAACAAAGTGAAATCTACTTCATTTGTAATTGTCAGGCTAATGAAAGAAAAATTGCAGTGGTTTATCCAAACGTTTGGTTCATTTAGAGATTTGTTAAATGCTTCAAGTGCAGTGGGGTCGAATTAAATTCTAGTACTAAACACTAAAGAAAAAACTATAATATTACTTTATTCTCCTCTGCAGTCTAATGCATAGTATTTCTTATTTAACCAGAATCATAAATACCAGGGTTTAGTTTGAGTTTAAGACCACCCAATGCCTCCAGCATTAATGCCTCCTGGCATTAAGCAGAAATATTAAATTAAGGAAATTTATAGTTTAACCACCATATTAAATCCTTTAATTGAAAGTTGTAAAACAAATGGCAGTATTAGTAATTCCTTTATCAGCTCTTAGTTCTCTGCCACTAACCACCAGCCTGTAACCCAGGGGAATTGCAGCCCCCAAATGCAGTCCTTGAACTTGAAGAAATGTCATTGAATCTCCACATTGCCTAACCTCCATGTTCACTGTCCCTGTAAGATAACATGTTTTCATTTAGCATACTAATGTACTCATTTCCTTTTGATGGTACACATACATATTAACAGGGGTTTTCCAGTTTAATGCTATCTGGACTTTTGGCTTATGCTGTAATTACACATCAGAAAGAACAATAGTTCAGACAGAACAAGGAACAGGAAAACAGAATGAAAATGGCAACTAATGTGGTGGAATGTTAAAAAGCAAATGAGAAACAACAGCAAAGCAATCGAGTAAAAGAGAAGTATAGAGTGACAAAGACAATTAGAAAAAGCTAGAATTAGTGGAATATCATTATAATTTTCCCCAACACATTGTTCTCCGCAAAGAGTTTCTTGTTTATCATCATTGATGATTTCCCAATATGAGTGTATACTGTGCTTTGTCAGCTACCATGTGCCTATGTATTTCACAATGTCTCCCTATGTGCAGCAAAGACAACTCTGTGTACCTATAAACATGTTTAAAGGTGAACACGTGGTACATTCTTCAACCATGAGCCAACAATGTCCACTAACACTGTCAGGTAGAGCCTAGGTAGGTTGAGACTGAGACAAAGGCTGGACAGTGCGTGGTGCCGCCAGGGAGATGGTCCCCAGAAGAACCTGCTTACACCACTTGCTCGAAGGAGCCCGGCCAGTGGAATAGCAGCAGTAATGGGAGAAGAAGAGTCAAGAAATGAAAGGACATGGATTTGACCTTGACCCTCAGGTCTTCAGGACTCACACCAAGCACAGTGCCCATCCACAAAGTGGAGCACAGTGGGCTTATTCCAGGTCAGGCTGCAAGAGGGCAGCAGGTGGAGCGGAACACTGACCACCCCATAGCTACCCCCAAGGAGAACACCATAGCAAAGCCGTTGTAGTTCCAGACATGAGACCTGCAACCTGCCACTGAAGGTGCTGGGGCTTTCTTCCCCTACTATCCAGCCAATGGGTGTCCATGTTAAATGATTTTCCACAGCACCATTGCCAACCTCACACTGATGTCTTCTCAGACTCTTCGTCTTGGCTTCATTTCCTCTCTGCGGTGTTCTCATTCACATCAGCCACATCTCAATCACCCTGCCACTACCTGGACCTCAGATAAAATGGTATGAGACATTTGACACAATGCACTAAGAATCAACTCCAAAATGCACACTTATTTTAGACAACTAGAGAAGGCTTTTGGAAATCCTGCTGAAGTCAAGGGTATCCCTCTGCTGAGAAATCCCTGAGCCTTTGGGATGCGTTGACTACTCTGGGAAGGGTCCAGAGTCGGTAAGGCCAGAACCTTCCCAAAGCCATTGTTTCTGCCTGTGACCCCTTCCACAGCATGCTGTGCTTGGGCCTCCCTAACTTCCACCTGCACTTCATAGAAACACAGTAATACGCCTGTTCAGTGCCAAGGGAGAGGCTCAGGATGCAAAAGGTCCTTGTCATTACTGCCACCGGCAGTCTGTCTACTGGGGAATCAGCCCCCAGCTACCTGATTCAGAGCCCTTGACTTCCTCAAACTTCCTTCCAGATCCTGCTCCCTTTTCCTTGGAGGCAAAGCCTTAAATCTGTGAAAACACCACTGCAACTGCTGCCTCCACCTTGATGTGTTGCTTCCGGCTTCATCCCTAATTGCATAGATTTGAGTCTTTCTTTCATTTTTGTGACAAGATTGGTTAAGGGTTTGTCTATTTCATTTAATCTTTTAAAAAACCAAATCTTCAATTCATTGATTCTTTGTGCTGCTTTCTTCATCTCAATTGCATTAATTTCTGCTTTGATCTTTATAATTTCCTTCCCTGGACACACTTTGGATATAACTTGCTCTTCTTTTTCTAGAACCTTGAGACTCAACATTAGGTTATTTATTTGAGCTCACTCTGTTTTTCTGACATGAGAATTTACTGCCATAAATATATCTCATAGAACTGCTTTTAAAGTTCCAGTATATTGTATTGGCATTATCATTTAATACTAGAAACTGTCTAATTCCTTCTTTAATCTCATCAGTGGCCCATTGTTTGTTCAAGAGGGTATTATTTAATATCCATGTGTTTATGTAGTTTTTGTGGTTTCTTTTGCCATTGATTTCCAGTTTCACTGCACTGTGATTTCATAATACGGGTGGGATAATTTCAATTTCCTTGCATTTACTTAAGTATACTCTATGAGCTAGCATGTTGTCTATCTTGGAGAAAGTCCTAGGTGCTTCTGAGAAGAGTGTGTATTCTGTTGTGGGGTGAAATGCTCTATAGTATCTACTAAGTCTACTTGTTCATCGGTTTGGTTCAGCTCTGATTATTTTGTTGTGGTTGATTTTTTGTCTAGTCAATCTGTCTGTTTGTGACAGTAAGGTATTGAGGTCCCCCATTACAACTGTATTGGTGCTTATCTGATTGTTATTATTCATTAATGTTTATTTTATATCATTGGTTGTACCAGTATTTGGTGCATATATATTTATGATTGTTATCTCTTCCTCTTGGATTGTTTCCTTAACAAGTATGTAGTGACTTTGTCTCTTCTGATCAATCCACTTTAAAATCCACTTTGTCTGCAAGTAGAGCCTCTTTTTTCCAGGTTTCCTGTTGCATGGAGTATTGTTTTCTATCCTTTAACTTTCATTTGACTTTCTATCTTGGGTTCTCACTCTCCTTTCAAGGGTGATCAGCATTTTTCCCTGCAAAAAGAACTCAATAAGTTAGTTCTTTTTGAATTTCCAACACCAGTAAAAGGAAGGTTTAAATTCCTTATTGAACCAGCACAAACCAGCCCATCAGAGAACATTTTGGCAGCCCTGACCAGTAGCACACCAGAGGCAGGCTTCCCTTACTACAAGCAATGGCTTCCATTGCCTATATGAGATGTGGAAATTTTTCTGCATTTTCAAAATGAATTTCATGTGCACTTAGCACACTTGCTAAGAAGCTGGAATTCTTGATTCCCCAGATAAGTGACCTGGAACTGACCACATGATCCAGAGGCATCTATATAACTTCATGGGTCACCATATAGAATTAGATCCTGAACAGCTTTTCCTGTAAACCAGATCACACAATAACAGAGTTCTAACTATTCACCTAATTTTGTAAGTTAAAGAAAGATATATATTACATATACATATATTATATATATTATATGTATGTTATAACTTATATCTATCATATATCACATATATGTACCCCCAAGATAAGAGTTATTCCTCCTTTTGTTTCATTTTGTTCTGCATCTTTAGTTTCTCCCTTTAGACATCATTTTAAACAGAGAAGAGAGGACCTATCAGTTCTCAAGAGCTTGCAATGCTCTGGGCCCTGTGTTGGCACTCTCCTGGATTGTTTTTGTTGTTGTTGTTTGTTTTGAGTTTTTGTCATTTTTGTTGTTGTTATTTATGTCTTCCAGAATCTCTTAAGCATAAATAAGCATTTCAGATGGTTACATTGAAGTTGTTAAGGAATTTACCTAAAACCATGTCACAAGTGGCAGATTCGAAATTCAAGTTCAAGTGTCTAATTCCATGATGAATGCCCATTCTTCCACACTACACCATCTCCAAAAAGTTTCATTCTAATGAGATTATTTGATCAATACATGGATCAGTGCATGGTCAAATTAAGAAGGTAGCATGCTACAGAGAGAATCATTGTACCCACCCCAGTATTTTTTGTCCCTTGCATTAACCAGCTGTGTGACCTTGCTCTGTTCATGTGGGTGTCTTTCCCTTTCTAAAATTTATTTCACTAACTGGATTATTTCTAATGCATTTTTAAATCTAACAGTCTATGATTCCTCTATAGAAGTAGATGAAGGTTTTTGAATAAGTTAATATATTGGAAATCAAGACACAATTCTTTCTAACTCTTTCCATGATATCCCTCCCTTGGAGAACTCAATTTCCAGGCACTAGTATTCTCATTGCTAGAGACATTACTGCTTTGACAATGCCATTTCATTCACCTTTAGAATTTAAAAATCATCCACCACGAGTGCATTACAGAAATCACTCACAGGCAAAGGTTAAAAAGTGGCTGCTGTATATAGTGAATTTCTGAAGAGTATTCAGTCCTTGCTCCTTCTAATACAGGAACTGCTTCTCAACAACAAAGGGATAAAAATAACTGGAAGCCAAGTCCTTAAAACACACACCTCATATTAATCCTTCATCTTTGCAGCAGTCCTATCGAAATTGAGCAAGAGCCCTTTCACGCTTAAAGGAAACTCATTTAGCCTCTTCATTAAGCTTTGATCTTGAGGCGACAAAGCAATTAATAGCTATTTGGTGCCACCAGAGCCCCCGCCTGTATTCTTTGTTGTTAGGGTGTGTGAATACCCAGGCGAAGATAGAGGAAATTTGAGACAGCTGCTCTTCTTTTATCGGTCATACAGTCCCCGCTATAAATTAGACCACTCCTAATTCTCCTGGTCCTGATCTTCCCAAGCATTGGCATCTTCCTTCTCCTAGTTCATTACCATCCCTGACAAACGTTTCCAGAGAAAAGTATTTCACAGCAGTACTAGCAGAATTTTCTCTGAAGTCACCTTTTGAGGTCATCGACATTTCAGAAGGCTGAGAGAGAGAGAAAATATAGCTTGAATGGGATAGACTCAGTACTAAGCATATAACAACATTGTATATTTTCTACAGCCATGTATACAAATTCACTGAAACATTTGGTAGGAGAGATAACAAACTAATAAAAGTGAATTCATGGGCGTTGGGGTGGGCAAGAGGTGCATCAGAAAAGAATCAAATTATTAGAGTTAGACATGAAATCACCAAAAATCCACTGCATTTTTATATAGAAATGAAAAGATGATCATAATTGTAAAATGTATTTTACATTAGGATCTGCAACTATAAACCACCTAGAAAAAACACTAAACAAAATTTTATAAGACCAAAAAAAAAATAGGCAAACAGAAAATATGGAAATCTATTATTTTAAGTGATGAAAAGGGCAGTTGCTGACATTAAATGTCCAAGGAAAAGAACTATCAGAGGAGACAAGAATAGTATTCTTTTTTAAAAATAATAACAATAAAATAACAAATAACAGAAATAAGGTGGAAGTCATCTGGCTGCTAAACTTGATACCATGGGTTGTGTGAGCAGCTGCAAAATCTCAATGGGAAAATGAATATAATTTAGTTTAAATAGTTGGTGAATAATTAGTAAAAATAATGAAAACATGTATGAAGTAAAGTGGTAAATTAAGTTAACAAACCAGACAATAAATGCTATTGTATTATTGCAAATTTGTCATCATACAGGCATTTGCTAAATTGGGAATTATTTAAACTCTATTTAAGCACGAATGCTACAAAAAAAAAAAAAAAAAAAACAGACAAAAAGTCTGAGCATGGTTTCTAACTTTCACCTCAACTGAAAGCTTTCTATCTGCAAGTTCATTCAACAACTTGAAACAGGTTCCAGAGCAGGGCCACACAGTCACACAGACACAGGTGCAGGGCAGAAACACTTTCCGTGCGTCCATCAGCCATTCCTCCTCTTCGTCCCACGTTCACAGATTCCGAAATCATTCACTTTTTCATTTCAACTTATTATTTCTGTGGGATATTTTAAACATACATGCTAACACTGAATTTTCTTTAAATAAGGTAAGAAGTATAACAAGATTCTTTGCCCATTATAAAACCATCCAAGTTTACAAAAGGAAGAGAGTGATATTTTAAGAATTCAAACATAAATTACCAAAGATTCAGAATCAAAACACAAATGAGGTACAAAACATGTATTCAAAAAATTAAGTCCAAATATGCCAATTCAACTGAAATTTGGAAAAACATTTTGGAATATTTCAGTAAAAGAAGTGGTAAATTATGGACTTCTGGATTAGATGGATATAATAATGCCTGAATCTTGTCAGCTTTACTTTTAAAAACACTGAAAAAATGGTTCATTAAAATTAATAGAATATACAAAGCTGATGACAGAAATGAATGATGAAAAATAAAAAATATTCAGACATCAAGAAAAGCAAATAGTAGTAAAAAATTTCTAGACTATACCAAGAATAGTAAATGATTAATAGGAGACAAATACAAATTACAGATAAAGTAAGGAAAGAACACTTGGACAGCTTGAAAATGCAATAATAAACAAGTGAAATATCTGCACACATTAAAAAAGATTAAAATTTCCTGCCAATTTAACACGAGACACCGACTTCAGCTAAGGTGATAAAGAACTAATTATATGCCACTGCTACCTGAACATCAATAGCCAACAGCTTAATGCCACCATTAAATTAAAGAGTAATTAAAATTAGTCATTTTCTAAGAAAACTTGAAATGCTATGAAATTTTATGTTTCATGTATGGAAGAACAAATAAAAAAACTTAGGAATGAATTCTCCAAACTTAATAATAATCCTAAAAACATGCATAAACATCACTAGCAAGAAGTTATGAATCTTAAAAGAACTTTTCTATGCCACCAATAATAAAATAAATTTGTGTCACCCATTCTAAAGTACAGGCTAAATCATCTTTATGTTCTTTATGTACGAAGCAACATTACAAAGTCATTGTCATATAAAGAGGCTATCAAATCAGCCAAGAATAAATAGAAACATAGAGGGAAAAGGATTCTGTTGCTATTGAGCTATATTATTTTTCTAAATTTTATGTCTGACATTTGTCAGCTTTTAAAATTTGGAATATTGTGACTTTTGTTCAAAATTAATGATCTTGTTTGTACCTAATTATGTATTTGAATTGTAAGATTTTTCTCCTTAATGAGCTCCAAATTGTATAAATGTCAATCTCCATGAAACTCAGGTCCACTCTGTACCCAGGCAAGGCGAAAGGTGGGATTGTGGATCCGTCTCTCTCTTCCTTGCTGAAGCCTTTGTGGTCCCTGGGGCAGGGCTGATGCATTTCCTGCTCCTCCCGCATGGCTGCACTGGGCTTTGCTCTCCAGTCCCCAGCACTCTTGCTGCCCACTTTGGCAAATTCCCCAGAACTGGCTGGGCAGGAGTGAGGCTTTCTTGTCTGTGGACCTTCCGAGACTGCTAGCTTCACTGAGGTCTGACCTGGCAGCTGTTTAGTATCTTGAATGAGTACTTTTAGATCATTTTAATATTTATTTTAACATTTTTGTGCAAGATCTCTAGTTGTTTTAAATGAGATGATCAGTCTGAGTTATTGGCCATATCCCTGGATAAAAATCCTTACTTACCCATTTTGTACCAGTTTTAGAGAAATCCTATATCCTGTCCAACTTTTATTTTCTGCTTTAAAAAAAAAATTGTATTTAGGCTAGGGGATTTAGCTGAGTGGCATGAGCACCTGCCTGGCAAGCATGAGGTCGTGAGTTTGATCCCCAGGACAGAAAAAAAAAAAGTATTTAGATTACATAGACGCTATTTTTAATTTTTAAAAAACTCTTTTAAACAAAATAATAGTGTCCCTACACACAATCCTCATTTTACGATTTTTCACATTCTTTAAGACACAGGATCGATAACATTTTGAACCACGCTTCTCCTCGTGTGCTTTTGTTCTCAGTGTTTTATCACAAGCATTTTCTCACGTCATTAAAAATGCTTAATGAACGTTTTACTTGGGCGTGCAATAAAAGTCTATGTGTTGCTCTAAATTATACAGTAATAATGTCTGCAATTCAGTTCATTAAAGAATAAGCATCTGGGCATAATAAAATACACATATGCCGCTCCTGAAATTTCAGGTCTCGTAGTTCAACTCTGCATCTAGGCTGCCGGACTGCAAATCCCATTAGGGAATCTAACTGGGGACCGCTTCTTCTCTCCCCCAGCCCGCCCTCCTTTCTTCCTTTCTCTCTCATACAGGCAGCTGTGGACCTTCAGAGTGGGTTCACACTTCCTGAGTGCTGGGTCCTGCACATTCTGAGAATGCGTCTGAACCGAAGGCAGTGAAGGGAGCCCGGGACGGCTGGAACCCAGCGTCTCCTCACCACACAATTTCTCGATGGTCCTTTAATTTGAAGGATTTCTGTTGTGTACTTTTCAATGTAGGGCTATGTTCCGGGTTTAAGAGGAACAATGAAACACCTGTGTCCTCCACCCATTTCTTGAAAACGACAGCAAAGGCAAAAGAAAGGGGGAATCCTGTTACTTCTGTGACAATACAACCGAAACCTGTGCGTAGATTTATACTTTGATGAGCATCACTGAGAAGAAAGAGGCAGGGAATGAATGAGATGGCACACCAGACTGCAGGGGAGCATGGCTCAGAGCACTCTAAAAGGCTGAGGGGACTGAGCTGCTCTGCCACCACCCGCTCAGAGTCCCCTGTTCCGTGATGGAGACGAGCGGAAGAGCACAAGTGGGACACTGGGTGGAAGTCCTCAGGTCACAGGTACAGAGAGAGGGGCAGTAGTGAACACCTGGCTCCACTCTGAGTTCTAAACTGTCTTCCCAATCGACACGGCATGGTCTGCCTGAAGGGGCCAGTTCCCAGCTGTGGCTTCTGTCACAGGACAAAGCCCTGTAATTGTGACACAGAGCCAGAAGGAAGCCTGTCTGTCTGCTCCCTGCATATACACCCTGAGATGAAATCGACCAGTTGGCATCCCCTCAACACACACACACACACACACACACACACACACACAGGCATGCACCATTTCTATCTGGTTACTAGTGTTGCTTGACAATTTACCCTCAAGTTTTGTGGTTTACAATGTCAACCATCTTCATGTGCCTCTTGATCTGATGTCTGCTCAGGAACTATTTCTCTGCTCCCCATGACTGTGGCTGAGGTCACCTGCTGGTATCCAAATGGAGGGAGGCTGGTAGAGAGGGTTCAAGGGGGCTTTGCTCTTGTGTCTGGTCTTGGCAGACAATGCTAGAAGGCCAGGCCCTCCAGTGTTGATCACTGGAGCACATATGCATTTCAAAAGGAGCACAATCACTCAGGAATTCCAAAAGGCATTTTCTAAGGGACATGGAGTGAAAGCCTCCAGGGTCTCCGAGCCTGTCTCAGGCAAATGCCCACAGCCTGACCCCTGTCATCACACTCTGTTGGTCTCTGTGTGTCCATTCAGGTTCAAAGGAAAAGCATAAACCTCACTTCACACTCTAGTGGGGAAGGGAAAGACAAAAATAAACGAAATGGGCCATTAAATATAAAACTTACAGAGAGGTTGGAGTTATACAGGAAAATACAGCAGCCAAAGGGAGCAGGGAGGGCCAGGATGGTGGGAGAGAAACTGGGGCACCATATACACAGGGTAGGTGTGGGGGTCCTTGGCACTCAGGTGACCCCTGAGCAGCAGCCTTGTGGCTTTGGCTTGTACTTGAGTAGAAAGAAGAAGCTTTGGAGGGTTTCTTCAGAGGTAGGCTCTGCCTTAACATTTAAAGTCAGGTTTTGGTGCTCGATGGGAAATACACCGAAGCAGAGCTAAAGGGTACAGTCAAGATGCTACCAGGAAGCTATTTCAACCATCCCAGCAAGAAATCACAGTACTTAGTATGATGAGTAGCCATTCTAAGGTGCCTGGTGAGCATAACAAATTAATGTTTTAATTTATCATAGCAAATCTCCAGACTATAAATTATTTGTAAGAAACCAATCATATAAACCAATAATAGTTCTTTTTTTATTGAACTGTAACTCACAGGCATTAAGACTGGTTAGTCTTAAGTGAACCCCTCAATTAATTTTGCTATCTGTGTGTCCTAAGGAAGCAAGGTCAAAGATTTCCTATCTTGTCATAATTTTCCTTGTCATAATTGTCTGCAGCGATCACCCCTATTCTGACCTTTATCAGTAAAGATGTGTCTTATCTGTTCATGTAATCCCATTATTCAGTTCATGCAGAATAATGTAGTCTGTACACCTTCATGCCTGGCACATTGCACTTAGTGTTATGCCTGTGAGATTCATTCAAGGTGTTCTTACATGCTGTGGGTTTATTGCTTTTTGTTGATGTGTACTATTTCATTTATAGATATAGAATGATTTTTTTATTTTCAAGACCTAAGTGATGGAATTTGCTGATGGTTTGGAAATAGAAACAGAAAAAGATGAGAACTATTTTTAGTGTGAGCTTCCAGAGGACTTGGAATTGCTGTGGAGAAGGCTGCAGAAGAGTAGCTATAGGTGACTAGGATAGGAAGTAGCTCAGGTTTGGTAGGATTCTGACTAGAAGATGCCTCCTGAACATGAGTGAGAGGCTGAGAAGGCAACTGGAGGGGCAGACCTGAAGTTGGGAGAGAGATCAGGGAAGATATCCTCAGGTTGTATGTGGAGATACATCTGGACCTTGGGATGCATCTCTTTACCAGAGAGTAAAGGTCAGTAGAGAAAGAATGAGGCTGGGGACTGAATTCCTAGCATCAATGAGCACTTGGGGAGAAGAGTAGAAACACAAAATGGATAGAGAAGTGTAAGAAAAGAAAGATGAGCTATCTGAATTAAAATAAGGATGTGTTTCAAGGGGTGGACTGTGGCAGTAATGAGTGGGTCTTACATGACAAAAGCAGTTCACAGGAGAGCTGGAGGAAAGCCTCAGTGGACATGTGGTGCCCAGCACATGCTGTCCTTTCTTAGTCACAAGATCTCCACTTTATTTGAGGAAAAAATGCATCCAGTTCTATTTTCCAGTCTCTCTTTCATTCAGATGCTACTGTGCAACCAGGGAGCAGAACTGGGGTGGGAGTTCTGGTACTTCCCATCTCAGGTGAGAGAAAAACTTACTGCTCCTCTGCTTGGGTGAGAAGTTCAAAGGAGGCATGTAGAAACTTGCTGGGACTCAATGCTTTGGCTCAGCACCTGCATGATCATTTACACTCTCTGCTCAAAAAACTTTCATATTTGTGCCTGAGAGAGTTGTTACTCTCTACCCACTGGAAACCATGGCAGGGGAATGGAGATAAAAATTATGCACAACTAGTAAAACCTATCACACCTTCCCTTGTTTGCAACCTCTGTGCCCTAAAAATGTTAGACACATTGGCTGGAGCAGCAGCAGCCCTTGTGGACCACATAGCTTTAGCAGTGAGCTAAGATGATTCAGAAGAAAGCTGTATGCTATATGTTCAGGGACTCACCATAGCACCCTCAACTAGCCCATCTCTGGATTCATTTTAAAAACAAGTAGAAATTAAATTTAACCTTCATTTACTTTTATATTTTCTACCATATAAACCCAAACCGAAGACTAATAGACACAAATGAATGTGGGCAAGAGGTGAGGAATATGAACAATATCTTTAAAGAATTTTTCTATATGAATGAGCAGAGAAATTGGATAGTGAAAGGAAGAGCTAAGAGGTGAAGAAAGTTTTGTTTTGCATTTCAGGTTGGAAAATATTTCAGCGCATTACATGATGCTGAGACAAATCCAATGAGGAGAAAGAAGAAGCAACTGATATGCAGAGAGAAAGCAAGAGAAGATGGATCTTGTGCCCATGTGGCACTTAGAGGTGCATTTGCTTTGATTTAACAAGCTATTTGTACCTATTATATGGCCTAAACTGTTCGAGTTTTATGAACTTTTCCCAAGGGTTTTCAGGAAACTCTTGCATATTGAAATTTTGTGGGGGATTTTTGGATGAATAATAATTGAATCTTTTATAGACCCTAACTTCATGCCTTCCTACATGATTTTTCACTTTCAATGGGGAAAGAAAGTGGGAGAGATTCTCATACTGTTTGGGATTATATGAATAATCAAAGGAAATCACCCATTAAATCATGAGACATAAATCATTTTTCAAATAAGAATGTAAGACAGAGAAAGCTAATAAAGCGAGGAAAGCAAATTCTATTTTTCTAAGTCCCCTATTAAAATGGAATTTTAAAACCCACAGAAAGAGCTTGAAAGAGGTAAAAATATATTGCTATGTTTGATGGAATTGCTATAATTTCAAATATGTAAATCCACCCACAACACTAATTAAAGTTTTAAAAAATTCTCCTTCTGGTATCAACTGCATAATGTTTTTACCTGAATAAGGTCCTGCTTTTCTTCTATGTTGTGTCGTGTAAAATCAACAACACTTTTATGTCTATATTTTTTCCCACAAGAAACAAGTTGAGGGAGTAATATCAGGTGTTATGGTAATGGTGAGTGGTATCAAATATAATGCCATTAGTCACCCCAGTGGAAATGGTAAGCAATGAGCTACATATGTAGGTCTGGAGTTCAGGAACTATCCAAACAGGACATACTATTTCTGGATTTATCAGCTTTCAGTACATTTAAAGGTTTGGTACAATTAAGATCTTCTAGAAATTTAAAGTAATAAACAATAAATGCAGGTCCATAGACTGGATACGAGAGGACCATGTGTAGAGGTTAGGAAAATAAAAGCAAAAATCCACACACACACACACAAAAAGAATAAAAAGGAGCAGTTAGTAGGCAGGAAGAAAAACTATCCTGATGACTAAAAGAAGTGATGCTAAGAGAATATTTGTCTATTTTGATTTATCGGATTAAAAAAAAGGAGACATGGCATTAGATTGTACACTGGAGAAGTTACTAGCAGGATTCTTACAAGAGCTCTGGGAGGAGAAAGTGGGCACAAACACACGTTTGGAGTGGGTTCAAGGAAGAATGTCAATTAGGCACAATAGGAGTTGATGGTTCCTTCTGTAGCTTTTCTACAAATCGGAAAAGAAAGAAATTGATGAGGATGGGGAAGTTTGCCTACTTGATTTTTACATTGTGAGAAATAAGAGCATGTTGCTGAGCAAGAATGACCCAGAAGAATGAGAGAGGGGAAATTACTGGAGGGATGCCAGATGGACCTCCTGCACGGGAAAACAGCCTGGTGTTCACTGGGAGCACGGACAGTCTCAGAATCACACACGCGTGCACTCACACACACCCACATACACACACACACTGGAATGTAAAATATAAAGACACAAATGTAAGTAAGGGGTTAGATCTAGTGATGAGTTGGCGAAAGCTCTTTGCTCTATTCATCTTTTCATCATCAACTAAGTGAAAGTAGAAATGAAATATTGGAGGGTGCAAGGCAGAAGAAAAGGTAAGAAATGTCAAGGAGGGATGAAAATAAACTTGAAAAATACGATGGAATCATCTGGCTGTGGTGGAGTAATGTGTGAGGCTACTGACCATCCATGTAGAGTGAGGCAGTCAGGTGGGTGACGGTTTGCTCCAGCTTCCACAGCTGTGGTCCTGGCCTGGGAGTGTACCGGGGTCTTCCTCAAGCATATGACAGAACTGAGGATACAAAAGAAGTGGAGGGTGACCGAGAATGAAGAGATGGAAAAATCAGTGACCTGACGTTCTGGGTGTGCAGTGGCAAACAAAAATGCCAAAATGTCCCCCAGGATTTGGAGGCAGATTTGTTTATGTCGACGGGCCTGATCAGGATTAAATCTTCACAAAACATCAGGCCCCAATCTCTGGCACTCTAAGGCTTATACAGGGTTTGCAAGCAAGAAGCAGAGCATTAGGTGGTCATCGATTGGTTACATCATGTCATTATTACTGAGTGACCCGAAAGAAAACAACAACATGTATGCTGCATACTAAGACAAGTTCCAATTCTAGGCAAGCTCAGAGTTGCAGGAAGCAAGTGCTTGAGATAATATATGAGTGCAAAGAGCAGACACTTAGATAAGGGAAATATGGACCCAGTGTTGGTGGAAGACAGGAAGACAAATCTGCTCGGGGGAGTAGCTAGTTACAGAAATTTAACTCTACAAAGCTAAGTGTCTATTTTCCTCTTCAGGCAAAGAGTGAAACTATTGCAGACGGGGACTAAAGGATGAGCAGGAAAGCTGGTAGGAGAGCTGCAGGGCGCTATTTTAAAGGAGATAGCATTTGGAGCCAAGACAGAGGCTTACCATGAAAGTGGGTGTCAAGACAAAGAAAGGGACAAGATCTCTCAACTCTTAGCAAGGGATTAAGAAGGCATAAATTGGCAAACTGCAGTAGTCTTGGGGCTGACACAAGATGCCGGCCAAATTTGGGCCTAGCCACAAGGAAGAATGAGGAGGAAGAGGAGAAGGAAGAGGCAGAAAAAGAAAGAGAAGGGGCAGGGAAAGGGGAAGGGGAAGGAGAAAGGAAAGAGGAAAAGGGAGAGAAGGAGGAGGAAGATGAAAAGGAAAGAAGAGGACAGCCCAGAGGTAGAGGAGGAGGAGGAAAATAAGCCATGGAAGTCATAGGGTTAGGGTGAGAGTCAGGACAGGAGTAGCAGGGACAGAATGGCGGTGCCCTGGATGCCAGCGCCTTCATGGGTGTGGGCTGGAAGCCATGGCTGCCTACAGCCACGGTGAGCCCCGAGGGGCCGGTCTCAGCAGGATGACAGGAGACAGAGCTCAGGGCTCCCCCGGAAACAGCAGGGAGGGGAAGGAGGTGGGGACGAGAGCAGGAAAGACGGCCCCCGCCTTAGAGACGTGGCGGCAGCATGTGGGCTGGGGGACAGCAGGGAGCCTCCTCAGAAGGGACTCTGGAGAAGGGGCCAGAGGGGAGGCTGAGCTTCAGTTTTAACAGGAGTGCTCTCGTCTGTGCTCTGGATTAAAGCTTTATGCCTTAGTTACCTTTCTCTTGTTGCTGAGACAAAATACCTGATGCCCAAAATTAAGGAAGAAAAGGTTTATTTAGCTCACTCTTTGTGGAGGTTTCTGTCTATAATTGGCTGGCTCCAAGGCAGGGTGGCATGGCACAAGGACAACAGTTCATGGCGGCAGAAGACAGCAAAAGCAACAAGAGCAAAGGGGAGAAAGAAGCCTCTTTCCCTTCCTTATATCGTATGCAGGCTACCCGCCCTAGGGTGAACGTAGCACTCACACTGCCAGTCCATAAAGAAATGATCAGAGTGTGAGTATTCTTAGCAGTCACACTTTATTGCACTGTTGGCTTTAAGCAATCCTTCAGTGTCACTTATTTTATGTAGCACTATGAAAGGAGACAATCGTATAATTCTTGTAACATTTCATTTTCAACATACATCCAAATTTCAAAGGTGATAAAATAGAAAAATGTGTACCTTACAATGTATGAAATATGATATATTGGTTGAACATATTACTGTGCTGAGGAAGAAACTCTTGTTTCCAAAAACGTTGAGAATGAAGTAAACCGAAAATTCAGCATTTTTAACTTGCTAGAAAAATTCGCTAACCGCTTCTGGAGGAGAAGCAGGACGAGGCTGCTAGCTGACCCCACTGAGCACATCACTGACCTACTCACTAATTGGCTCCTGTCTGGCAAGGCTAATTAACCGCCACATATCAACTGACTTATCATTTGTGTCTCCACATACCATACGCTATTTGCAGTTATTGGTTCATACCTGATAACTGTGGGAAATGGTTTAGAATCTTATATGTTGCCAATTTAACCCTGTCACAAATGAGCATTGCCACTGAAAGCAAAACTTCCAAACAGCAGGTTGAGCTAGGTTAGAGCTTTTATATTTGTAACCCCTTTTCTCCTAAGCTATGTCAAACTGGCATGTATCCTTGGTGCCTCATAATCCTAGCAGGTGTTTGAGACGTTTTCAGGTGCTTTTTGAAAATACTTAGTATTTCTAGACTCCATCCCCGTTCAGTTAGGTCAGACCCCCTGAAGGTGAGTGCCAGCATTCAATACTTCTGAAAACTCCCCAGGTGATTTAAATGTACAACCAACACTGAAAAACAAGGGTGCCTGCTAGCTTCCTCATTAATAAATAATAAACCTGTATGTGTTCGGATCAATTTATCTCAGAAATATTGCTTTACTAGTACAAGCTTTGCAATAAAATATAGCAGGCATCAGAAATGAAAGTCAAATGATATTGGAAAGGATTCACAATGGGTTGCTAAATGAAAAATAAAACTGTATAGGTTGTTATCTTAATTAAAATAAGTTAGATCAATATATTCACATGTGTATAAATGTCTAATTAATAGTCACAGATCAATTCACCTATAACTTTATCCTCTATGAATTGCTTGTTATTTTCCAGTTAATGGTTCATATCTGACCACTGGAAGAAGGTTCTGAATCATCTACAATGCAACCTTAACATTACCACTGATAAGGGTGACACATAAGCATTTATACACACACGGGGACTATACACACATTTCTGTATATATCTATATGCATACATGTATACATATCTATACACACATGTATCTACACCTATAGCCTTATGTACGCACATGTATCTATATACACATACACAATCCTACACACATGCGTATTTATAAAGACAATACATAGTATCTACACATACATGTGGCATATATTCACATACATACAGTGAAGGGATATAGAGAAAATGTTTACAATTTTAAGTGCTCAAGATTACAGGAGATTTTAATTTTTTCTTCTTCATTTTCTATAATGTAAATGTAGTTGCTTTGTAACAAAATTTTATTTAGAAACAACAGCAATTCCTATTTATGGAGAAATGCTGTAAAATTTAAGAAAGTATAACGAAGAGAATCGAAATGGTTTATGATTTCATCCCTTGGAGGTGATTGCTCTGGACATTTTGGTTCTTGCTTTTCAATTCTCTTCTGCTGTACAAGAGCATGTGTATTATACAGAATGTGTCTACATATATAGAATTATGCTTACCCTGAATTTTTAAGTGTCTTTTAGCCTTTTTTCTTCTTAGTAGAAGTTTTTCTGTCATTATTTTTCAAAACACATTATTTATAAGTGAACTACACAGGATCAGACTGTGTCAATAATGTATTCAACTAAATTTTATTATTTAACTTTTGTGTTTGGTATTTTGCCTACCTATGAATATATCCCCGCATTCATTTGTTTTTGCTACTGTAACCTACCCCCCAAGGCTGGGTAATGTAGAAAGACAGGAGATTCTGTATGTAGCTCAGTCCTGGAGGAGTACATCACAGCACCACAGAATGGGTGCCTCACACTGGAGCGAGAGGGAGAGGGAGAGAGCGAGCCTGCTCCAGCACGGACACGCAGAGGCCGGGCTCGGCCTTCCCACAGCACCTTACACTCACGGGGTCGATGGAGTCAATCCCAGTGACCTACCTACCGCGCGACAGGCCCCCTATGTCTAAGCATCCCCCATTCAAACACAGCCCCACCGAGGACGCAGTCTCTAGCATTGGCACCGTCAGGGGGAGACAGACTCAGATCGCTCCCAACACAGCAGTCCCGGCGCACAGGACGTGCAGGAAGGCCGCACGTGGGCTTCCTGCATCAAATGTGCACTTTTTTACGCCCATTGATAGGCACTGCCTGCCTCTCTGTCTGAGAAGATTCGGAACGTTCACACCACCAGAGACGAATGACTCGTACTGCACTCTTTACACTAGAGACTGTATGTCTATGCATTTATATCATTTGTAGTTAGAGTAATTCAAACAAATATCGAGAAATTGGGGTAGCCAAAAAAAATCCATTAAGAAAAAAATTCAATAAGGCAAAACTCAAAAGTCACCTATAATTCAAAATGTTAGTTTGGGCTGCTGGTTGATTTCATCTATTTTGAGGGGGATTTTGTTGTTGTTGTTGTTGTTGTTGTTGTTATTTTATACTGGTTATCCAGTGTCAAGCTTCTGGGTGTCTATACGTTGGCAGAAAAGTAGTATATGGATATTCAGTTTCCTAAGGGTAATACTTACAGTAATGTAGGTGAATGCCCAAGTCTTAAGAAACACATAGTAAGGTATTCAACAGAAAAAATTCATTGCTAATTCTTGACTGTTTCTTTAGTCATTCATAAATAAATAGTCATAGTCACACAAGCATATTTATAGAAAGAGAACAAGGAAAATGTGGTAAAATGTTGACAGCTGGAAAATCTAAGTAAAACTTGTACAGATTTAATTGCATGGTGGTTCTATAGTTGTTAATTATATAGTCCTTAGTTGTACAGTGTTGGGGGATTGATATATTTCCACAACAAAAGTTAGGAAATGCTAGGGATATAGCTCAGTGATGGAACACTTGCCTAGCACATATGAGAACCTGAGTGTAATAGAGAGAAGGAAAGAGAAAAAGAAAGAAAGAAAGAAAGAAAGAAAGAAAGAAAGAAAGAAAGAGAAAAAATGGGGAAGGAAAAAGGAGGAAAGAGGGGAGAAAGAGGGAGGAGGGAGGGAGGAAGAAAGGAAGGAAAGGGGAGGGAATAAAGAAAGAAAAAAAGAAAGGAAGGCAGGAAGAAGAGAAAGAGAAATTTAGGGAGAACACATTAGCCTCTGCGTCGGCAGCTTTTAAACTGCCCACTCTACTCACACCCCCAGTGTTCACAAATGATTTTCTTTAAGTCCCCTCTCCTCTCTCCTTGAGCACAGCTGGAGCCCCAAAAGCCAAAACCCTTCCTCCCATTTCTCTGCTGCTAGTGTGCATGCTGGGCTTGGTGGTAGGGCCTACTTTAAGGCTTAAACCTTTCAATAGACCCTATGGTAAGATGGCCCCCTAACCTGTTACTCATTCGGAGTTTGATTTATGTTTTCTCCTGAGGCAGCTAAGAACTCAGCTATTTTTGCTTAAATTTTTTTTAAAAAGCGTTTTCATTTAGGCCTCAGACATGCAGTGGGTAACTAAAAGCTGAACAAATCTTAAATTTCATTTTGTATTTGTCTCCTTTATGATCTTAAAATTTTAGGTCAATTCCCTGCTCAGCCTATAGGCATATTAATTATTTAGGTAGTGTTTGTGCAGAAATAGGCAATACAAGGCTGATTAGCCCTAAATTTACATAACCAATTTCATCCCCTTTCAAGACTGAGGGCATCAAGAGTAGAGATTTAGAGAGACATTCAACTATCCATGAGTAGCTAAAAATCTCCAGTGGTTGCCATAAACCTATGGTCAGTTTGGATTCCAGCAGGACCTCGACAAAACCGAGACCGCCCTAAGTAAAACAATCACCTTATGGAGACCAGATGGCCCCCTCCAACAATAAGGACTTCTCACAGAGCCACCTCGCAATCCCAGAACTGAGATGATCAACCAGACCCTAGCCCACATCTACCACTCTACAAAAACTGGCCTCTTTCCTTAGGTAACAGCCAGGGCTCCTTTCAGCTCCTCAAACCTAAATCCTTCCCATTTTTCTCTTACTTTCTAACTCTGCCAAGTAAATCAGCCTAACCCTCTCACTGATCCCCCGTGAAATGCTTTTCTGTGACAATGCATCAAGAATGTGCCTATGCCGGGTGTGGTGGCGCACGACTTTAATCCCAGCACTCGGGAGGCTGAGGTAGGAGGAGCGTTGTGAGTTCGAGGCCGGCCTGGGCTACAACGCAAGGCGAGTGCAAGGCCGGCCTGACCTACACAGTGGGACCCTGCCTCAAAAAACCAGGGCTGGGAGTTTGGCTCAGCCCCTTATGTGCCTGTCAGGCAGGCGCAAGGTTGTGAGTTCAATCCCTGGTGCCGAAGAAAAAAAAAAAAAAGAATGTGCCTATGTGAAATTAAAGTCTCCAACTCCTTTTCAGAAGAGCCTCCTCCCTCTGTCCAGTGATGTTGTCTTTTTTTCTTTTTTTTTTTTTTGTGGCACCAGGGATTGAACTCACAACTTTTATGCCTGCCAGACAGGTGCCTAAGCCATTGAGTCAAACTCCCAGCCCTGATGCTGTCTTTTTGTGACACCAAATCCTGGGTGAGGTTTGTGTCTAGAATCCCAAGAGTTTGAGATATGTGCTCTGGAAAACACACTCTTCCTTAGTGTGATTTATAAAAATGAAGGTGGTCAAGCCATTGTTTGCAACAGTGCTTAGGTTTTGTTTGGAGACTGTTATGGTTGATACATTGTGTCAACTTGAGAAGTTTAGAAGTTTAACTGTGAGACTCAGCAGGGAGCCAGGGTTCTTACTTTGTAAATATCCTCATCCTGTGCAAAGGAGGGCAAGGAGATTTTGTGAGTGCTACACCCGCCCTGGGTAGAGGAGGGTTGACCTGCATACAATGCAAGGGAGGAGAAGAGGCTTGTTTTCCCCTTTTTGCTCTGGCTGCTTTTGCACTGGCTGCTGCCTTGAAGTGTTGCCCCTGTACTATGCCACCCTGCCTTAAAGCCAGCTGATTATGGACTGAAACCTCCAAAAACTGTAAGTTAAATAAACCTTTCCTTCCCTAATTTCGGGTGTCAGCTGTTTTGTCTCAGCAAGGAGAGAAAAGTGACCAAGACAGAGATTTTTATCTTTTTTTTGTACTTTATGGTAATTGATTTATTTTTAACACTAAATATCATGTTTTAACTGTTAGCACAACATTCTCATATGTCTTCATGCCCCTTTAGAGGTTTAAAAAGAAGAGGCTACAGGAGTCTTTAATCTTTCTTAGGACAAAGGAAGGATGGAGGAAAGATGCCCCAGAATATAGACTAAAAAAACTCATCCATCTATCTACAAAGCCTCCATTAAAATCTGGTAACAAATAAGGAGAAGAAAAAGAGTGAAACATTTTAGTACCTATGAGGGAACTTGGTTGGTTTTTCTGAAGAGATAAAAAACCACCATGGGAATGGGGTATTTGTAGCATTTCATTTTACATGGAGAAGTCAAATGTGGAGGTTTTTTTGCTTCTAACAAGGTGGTCACCAGGTTAAGCTGCCATCTGGGGCCCATTGCACATATGTTGACTGCATTTGTTTGAACAACAGAGCTGAGAGTTCTGTAAGATTGGGAAACAGGGCAGGGTACAGTTTCTTGGCTGAGTATACAAAGTGGCATGGAAAAAGAATTAATTCAAGCATTTTTTATAAAATTTCAGAAGCATTGG